>JAHBCN010027279.1:0-10209 GCA_019359885.1 Listronotus oregonensis | reverse complement strand
ATATAAAACAATCAAAAATTTAAAATTTTTATCCATTTTAAAAAATAACAAACAGTCTAACAGATATTACTAAACACAAAAGGAATTTTAAAAATATAAATCCCGACTGAAAGGTGCAGCGATCATCTGATATTTTTTATAAAAATTTTTGGTCATGGTTTAAATTTACCAAATGGTATTTTTATTATTTTTTCTTTTTTTATACCTTTATATGAACAACTAATTGAAAATAAATGTGAATTTTTTTTTTTCTTCAACACAACCATTAGCCAACTTTATTACAGATCCTATACAAATCTTTTGACAACTTTAACGTTTAGAGTTAAGAATTCGTTCAATTTGCAGAAAAAAATTAATAACTTGTTCCCCAAGACTATGTCCTGGTATCTTTTGACGGGTGTCTCTTTTTAATATTCCCTCGATTTAGTTCTGGAAATTTTTGAAGAACATTTTAATTTAATACAAAATCATTGTCAAATTTCAAAGGCAGAATTTGGGGTTGTTAATTCTCTACAAAAACATTTTTTCCTTTCAAAATGATTTTCAACAAATAAAGGGTCTTCCTGGGTGGTCACTTTTCCGTAATGGCTGAAATTGTTATAATAAAATACTCTACTATGTAGTTGAAAAAATTGATTTTCAATTTCCTGTTCTTTTCAGTATGTTGACAAACTACTTTATTGCCCAAAAAATAAAATTCAGTCGACCTTAATATTTTTAAAATTTTTTTAATAGTAATCTGGTTTTCACCATCGAACAGGAAATGGATCAATCAGTACCATTTTTGATACAAGTTTTAGATCTCAGAACAAAGTCAAATGCTAGACTTGTATATAAAAAATCCAGTTCCCTTAGATATATACCTACTCTCTTATCTCCTACTAGACAAAAAATCAATGGTTTTGGGTTTTTAAGAACAGAATAATTAGAATAAGTCACCTTCGTTTCATAAAACAAATCTAAATAGATTAAAAAATACTAATTAACAATAATTTTCCTAAATCCCTTTAAAAAATTTCTTTTTCTGGCAATGGAAATAACAATGAGTCTTAAACAACCAGCAAAGCCCTAGCGACAGCCAAAAGTGGTTTCAATTACAATTATTGAGGGGCTGACTCTTTTCTATTTGTTTAAGGGTGGTAAAAAACTTGGCTCTTTCTATACCAAACTTAAAAGATAAAACAAATGAATTGCTTCGATCTAACAAGGTTTATGCCATAAAATGTAATGATTGTGAAAATATATTGGACAAACTTCAAAACTTCAAAAAAGACAACCTTACATAAAAGTTGAAAAAACAAACCAAAAATAACTGTTTGAGCTCCCATGTGAATTTTTTTAACACAAATGTTTTTTAATGAAGCCAAATCATTGGAAATGACAAACATTTAAAAAGAAATTTTTTAGAAATGTTTTATTTTTAAATGCAATAATTGTATGAACAACAAAAGATGAGGGGGTTTAAGCTCAATTTATACGTATTTATTATCACAAAACATTACAAAAACTCTTAAAGTTCCTGCTTTTTATAAACAAAAACAGTTTTCTAAATAAACCATACATTATTTTGAAAGGCCGTTGTCTAATTTTTAAATATCTAAATATTTTAACTTAAAAAAGAAAAAAAAAATATATACTATATTTTATTTAATTGTTTCCATAGCCTTTATGCCTTAATCTTTTGCAAGAATAAAAAATCGAGTCGTCTAAAAGAAATATAGACGTAATAATATTAAAAATTTAAACTTTCATTATAATGAGGTACTAAAGGTAAAAAAAAATAATAAATTTAATGCCCCTGCCTTTTTAAATTTTTGTTTCCCTAAATCATACTATTTTATAAAATCCGTATATTAAATGGTTGTTTTTTGGATTTTAATGCAGAAACATATAATTCAATTGGCTTAAACAATTTTTAATTCAAGGTTTTTGTATTTTTAAATTTATAAATTTCCGTAAATTCCCCAATAACACGATTACCTTTACCCTCTTTGTAAAATTTGCATTTAAGCGGAAAGTAAGGTCTTGGATAAGCAAGAATAGGAAACAGCACTACTATTGTGTTTAAGTTAATTTTCGGTACAATATAGCTTATATTGGATAATTTCTTGGATGTTTAGAGGTGGTTTTTCCATAATACCTGTGGTGGTCCCCATGGCTTTAGAAGTGCCGATAAAAAAATCTGTTTTTCCGTATTTGCACATGGTTAGGAATTAAGGAAAAATGGTTTAATAACTAAAATTCTGGCATTCTTAGTACCTAGTAATTACGCTTTATCCAAAAATTGGAAAAAACAAACGTATTTTTCAAAACTTTTACTAGTAGGGTATTTTTTAGCAAGTCAATAAGGTAATCTTGGTTAGCATATACAACCACTGATACAACTGTCGCCTTATATGTATTTTTCTAAATAAAAATTAAAATTACACTTTTTGTTAGCTTAAAATTTTTACTAAATAATTATTTCTCTTATCTTCTTATCATATTTTAAATGAGCAGTTGGAAACCTTGGTCTAATGTTGTAAGGGCAAGTTAAATAAAAAACTCAAAAATATTTTATTACCTTTTGTGTTTATGGAGTTCCATTAAGCCATGATCAAATTAACTGACATACGGTAGTACGCCAGGCTAAGTTTGGTCTGAAGCACGTAGTGTGTATATTGCAAGAAGGTTTCGGCGAGTATCTTTCCCTATTATAAGCTTTGTTGTCGTTCCAATAAAGGTTTGTGAGATTTGGTATGTAAATATTAATTAAATAAAAAATTGAGGAAGTTATGCAAATGGTTTTTAAGAAATTTGATTTAAAAATTGGCCATTTTACTACTGGCACGAAGAAGGTTTTAGGGACATAAGTAAAAAACCATTTTAAGAACTGCACGTTTTTACTAGGAACGCCCTGAAATAGGAGTGGTAATATGGTATATTATTAAGAAGGTAATTTAAAGTTTCAGTCTGATTGAACCTTGAGTATCTGTGGTCATAATTCTCAGAATTTAAAATGCAGGCAGGGTTTTATCCGTTAAACAAAGAAAATTGCTACCCATCAGGCTACTCTAGTTTTATTTTAATTTTTTTATTAGTTAAACTTCCAAAGAGATCTCACCAAAAACACTTATGTAAAATGGGGTCCAAGTTCCTATCTAAAAATCTTGGCCTCTTAAAGTACTAAGACTTAAAATTAGACTAAGTTTGATCCACCCTTCTTGTCTCTAGGATACATAATTGAGTACCTACCTATTGTGTGTGTTGATTAAAAAATTTAAATAATTGTTGTTGGCATTTATATTAGAGTTCTGGCCTTTTAAAACCTATTGATTTCTATTGGCCTGATGGGTACAATTTTCTTTGTTTAGCGAATAAAACCCTGCCTGCATTTTTAATTATATGAGATATGACCACAGAACTCAGGTTAATCAGATCAAACTTTTAAAGTACCCCCTTAATAATACACCATATTACCGCCCCTGTTACAGGGCGTTCCAAGTAAAAAATGTGCAGTTTTCAAAATGTTTTCTTTACTTATGTCCTAAAACCTATTTACGTACCAAATTTCACTTTTCTACTCCCTTGGGAGATGCCCCATAATTATGATGGGTCAATAAGTAAGTCAGTCAGTTAGTCAGTAGTAAAATGGCCAATTTTTAAAATCGAAAATTACAGAAACCAATTGATATAACTTTATCATTTTTTTGTTTATTTAATTAATATTTACATACAAGTTCCAATTTTAAAAACTTTATATGTTCTCGTTAATTCTTATTGTTTAAAATATTATTTATTTATAAAAAAAATCAAATTCGCCCCACGTTAGGCGACAATTTTGTGATAGATTATTATTTTGTATGATGTGTGGTTTGTAAATTAATTGGATTTTATTAAATTAAATTAGATTGAGATTATTATATTATAATAACTATCACAATATATTTTTTTTGTTTGTGGGGCGCTAAAATTTACTCCGACTATACAGACACTTACCTTAGGTGAGTTCAGTATTCAACAGAGCCTTACGAACCTATATAAATTAAAGGCTAGAAAATGTTTGACAAATTTATTTAAAAAATACATGATGAAAATTTATTATAAAACAGTTATCAAAATATGAAAGTCCTTATCAGGATATTAACACTATTACATAAATTAAAACCTTTGTATTATTTAAATAAAATGATATTAATAGGTTTTTATTATAATAATTTTTGTTTTCATTATTATTATTATTTTATGACTCGTTTTGACAAATTTAGAAAATAAAAAAAAAATATATGAAAAATTTATTCGATTTGATGAAAATTTATTTTTTAAACTTTTAATTAAAATTATTAATTTATTATTATAGTTAAATATTTATTTAATCCAACAAATTATTAAATAAAATAAATATTTTAAAACAATATCTATTTTAAGTCTTGACCTGTTCTTTTTCTCCTAGCGACGAGAAATTTTATTACACTTAATCTGTTTTAAAATGTCTATTCTAATTTACCTGTTTGCTGTTACAAAATTGATTTTCTTTGAAACTTAATAAAAAAGGCTATAATATTTATACAAACAGGCTACAATGTCTTTCTAAAAAGGTTTTTTGAACTGGATTATTAAAACCATTAGCTGGATACCATGGGATGACGTAACATTGCAAATTTTCTATCAGCTGGTTGACGAACTTTGTTTTTTTTTTTTGTATGTTATGAAAATCAGCACAAACTGCCTCCAGGTAAATTGATTTAATATACTTTAAATGAATTTTTATATTCACTTTAATTAACTTTACTTTCTTTAAAATATAAAACTATGGAGGAATAGACGGTATCAACTTTTTAGGTTATGTCTAGAAAATAGCTATAAAGCCGTTTTTCTTTTTTTTGATTTTTGATACCTGGAGAAGCGTAGTTTCTTTAGGACTGAATTTCGACTAATCTCTAGATAGACTTTTAGCTAGACAAATAGGGCAATTTTAAATAATAAAATTTTAACTTTATTACTAAGCCTTACTTTGCTGTTATTAACTGGGCAGCTATAATCTCATTTGATATTTAGAAAATGTAATGCTCTTTTTAATGGTGTATAATAATACAAGTGTTATATTGATCTTTTTACAATTACTTGCATGTAAACAAATTGATGTCATTTTTTTGACTTCTTATATATCAATATTTTTGAACTTTGTAAATAAACCTCCTTTTAAATCTTATAACTAAAACTAAATCTAAAAAAATCATAATTTTACACATCTTTTATGACTAATCACAACCTTTAACTCTTTATATTAACTCCACAATATGAGTTTTATAACCTCGATTTTTGTCTGTTAACGCGTCTCGCACTATACGCGAAGATTAAAGTATTTATTTTTACTTCTTTCTTAAATATCTTTATATCACGAGAAAGATGGTTTCTTTCCCCATTATTTGATATATAGTTTGTTAGGTTTTTTATTGCGGCCAGTTTAATACATCTTATAGCATAATTGGTTTTGCCTAGGGTTTATTATGCTTTAAGGTTTATTTTGTTCACTATTATCACAACCCTCTGTATATTTATGAATATCTTGTTATAATATGATTATTAAATTAGCATTACATATTTATTTTATACATTTGGCCTTCCAATCACCTTTATAGACTTATTACAGTAAAGAACATTTTTCTCCGATATTTTGCGAAGTGAAATTCTGTGATTTTTTATTTCTTGTGTACTATTTAAAGTTTACAAGATTGTTTTTTCTTTATTCTATTTATCATAGGTCCACTCTTTTATCCTTTTTCTTGAATTTAATCCAATTATTAATATATTATATTACCTTTTTTTATATATTAATTTGTTTTAATTTATGATTCTATTTTATGTTATATTTTTATTATATTTATATTTATATATATTAAATTATAATTTATATTATAATATTATATTACTAAAAAAAATATGGTATATTATATATTATAATCTAATATATATATATATATATATATATATATATATATAATATATATATATATATATATATATATATATATATATATATATATATATTATATATATATATATATATATATATATAAGGTGTTGGTATTCTTAATATAATTAAAATTTTAAGGAATTTTATGTATCATGCCTAAAGCGTTATTTGAGGACTCTCCTTTACAATCCACTTTATCCAACCCGCAACATATTTGATTCTGGTAGATGTTACGACTGTAGTCTAATAAGCTAAAGGCATAAAGCATAAATATTTTATTGACCAACCAGTGCTGAATTTATGTTGGTAATTATTGTCCATTATCACGCAGATTATAATTAAATTGTGAAATCTAAATTTGTTATGTTTTAGACACGTTCATTTATATGTTTTGTGTTTTTTGGCAAAAATATAAATACAATATTGTAAAAGTATGATTTTTAAGTTAAATCTTTTTAAAGTATTATTAATTCGGTAAAATATTTTAATAACAATAAAAGAACATTTAGAAAATATATAAAGCATACATAGAATTTATTAGTTCTAAAAAATACTCTCTTACAAAAATATAACACCTGTCAAAAGCAAATTCGTCAAACATTTAATAGTCGAGGCAATGAAGCACTCAACCTCGGAATTTTTTGCACAAAATCGGAATGCGTTTTTTGTATTCTCTTCCAAAAATTTTTTGTAAAAAATGTACCTTTTTTTGTGACTTATATAAACCCAGCATTTTGCAGCCAAAAATGAATTAAAAAAATGCATTTTAGACGGCTTTTGCAAGATTTAATATTTAGTAAATAAGAGTTAGAATTGGCCCAAAGGGGCGGTAAGAATAGAAACTTTGGCGCCCCAAAAACCCCCGGGCCCAAATTCTCTCTCCATTTACGCAGACTTTTCGAATTTTGTAGAGTCCCACAAAAGATGACGTTTAGGGCCCAGATTACGTTGCACCAGGTGTTCAAAGGGGGCTATTGTCCGGTGAAAAAATTCCGGATTCAGCGTCCCAAAGAAAAAAAACCTATAACGATTGTCGGTTCATCTATTTCGATTGTGTGGGAAAACCCTCAGAGATATGGTCCGCGTCCAGTTTTCGGTGTCCGGGGAGTGTGTTCGCCGATGCCATTTGAATTAGCGATCCAAAAACCCTTGGACGTCGTGTTTCTCCTTTCCCACGTGAACTTTAAAAGTCCAACGGGATGACGTTCATCGGCGTTCCTGAGCTCCCGGTCTGCTGTTGGTCAATTTAAACATCATAATCGTGATCAGTGACCTCAAAAACCACGAGAACCCAATTTGGTCAGTCTGACTCATATTTACAAAGTTAATTAACCTTCCAAAGCCTCCAAAAAATGCATTTTTTGAATCATTTTTGGCACCTTTACCGGGGTTGCCAAACCATCTCAGGGGTTTTTTTTTATATTTTGATACACATTTTTTTGTAAAATGCTACTTTTCTATTTATTTGCGATCGAAAGTAGGAGTTTTTCGTCAAAAAATCAACGTTTTTAATAGGTTTTTGCAAATAACAGATAAGTATGCATTTTATCAAAAAAGTGTAAATAACAAAATTGTAGCTTTTAAAAAACAATGAAATACCTTTTTTGTAATTGCTGTGGAACCAATACAAATCAAAATGTGTTTGTTTAAGCTTAGCTGTTATTCATAATCAGAAAATTTCAGATTTTCAAAGACAAATAACCAAAACTACGTATTTTTTAAAGAAAACTAATAATAACTTTTTTGAAGCATTTGCAAAAACCTTTCTTTTTTAAAAAAAGGCATGTATCATAAAAATTGAGTGAGTCATGATTAAAATATGGTTAGACCAAAATTTTTTGAGTTTAAAAATCTTCGAAACCTAACCCCTAATTACCACCGTAATTTAAATGAGTCGTAGCCTTTTTTCAATTCCCCTTACCTATGTATCATAAATAAATTCTAAAATTTTAACCAATTTAAATTGCTTAGTTTAAAAGAAAAAATGGAGCTGCAAAGTGAAAATCAAATTTCAGAATTTTAAAAAATACCTTTTCTTCAAAAAACTTGAAATTTAAGGGAGATACGTGAAAAATTATAAGGATTTTGTGTAGCCTTTTGAAAACAAACATTTTGTTTTTTTTTTAAACTATGACGGAAATTAAGTAAGATATAAACGTCTAAAACGCGTATGTATAGACGAGCACTACCTTGTATCAGTCCTTTAAACTCACCCCTTTAAAAAAGTAAGGGTTTTAAACAGTTTCAATATATAGCACCTAATAGCTCTTTAAAAAACCAACAAAATGTTTTTTTAAAGAACTTTTTATCACAAAAACCAAAGGACCATTTTTTTTTAAATTTAATTATAATAAGGGTTGATTTTCAAGGGTTAAGATATCTTAAATAATGTTTCATAGTATTAAATATATTTTTTTTAACATATTTAAGTCTAATTTAATGCGACTTATGCTTTAATATGACAGTTTGAAAGGTTTTTGCAATAATGGGTAGTTTTCACTCCTAAAAAATAAAAAGCAACCTTAGATAATAAAAATTTTAAGAGGAGGGTGTTAAGCTTAATCCTAAATTTTATGCAAACACTCTGATAATATGTTAATTTTTTAATGTATTTTTTAAAAATTAAATCATAATAGGGGTTGATTTTTAAGTTAAATTTTAACATATTGTTTCAAAAAAACAAAAATAATATTTTTAACATATTTAAGTAAATTTTACTTAACTTAAGCTTTAATGTATATAGTCTTATATGTTTTAGCAATAACGGGTAGTTTTGACCCCTAAAAAAAAAGCGCGTAATTTAGATTTTGAAGAGGATGGTAAGTTAGGCTTAATCCCAAATTTTAATGCAAATCTATGCATTTTGAAAAAATTGTCAGGTTTTGCACTTTTTCAACTTCGTTTTCTGGACTTTTTTAAGATAAAAAAAACTAAGGTGCTGCGGTAATAAAAAGATTTGATGGGTATGTACAACTGCTGGTGAAGAGTTTATTATAAATTTTCCCGTTTAAAGGGTATTGGTGGTATTACGGAAGTAATAGATATTTGTATAATGTTAGTGGTGGCATTATCACAAAATATGTAGTCTTTGGGAAGAGCTGTAGCCCCTAGATACGCCTATGGTATATCGAAAAAAAAAATACAACTGGCTAAAGCGTCATAACAAGGCTCCGATAAATTTTTGTTGCTCGTTAAGCAGTACATTTGATGATATATTATTAAAACTGTTTTGCTAAGGTCGTACATTTTATTAGAGTCAAATGAAATGTGCTTTCGTTGTCCCTATTTATACGTTTAAGACAACATGCATCCAGTTATTACTGCTGGTTGGTTCCGAAAGTAACCTAAGAGCCAAGATTTAAAAGAAATAAGATAAAGGCACACTGGTTAACACTAAAGATACTTTGAACATAATGGAAAGACCTTTGCATAACATAATATTACCACAACTTTGAAACTCGACTTATTAATAAAATACACTAAGTAATAAAATACACCTTCTGAAATTCCCAAAAAAGATTTAATTACAAAAAAAACTAAACGCGGTATACTAACATAAATATTATTTTTTAATTTTTAAAAAAATAAATAATACAGAATTCGTACAAAAGGTATATCGTTTAATACTTTGGCAATATTTTCTACGATTAATTGTATTCTATTTTTTCCTATAAAATAAACGTTGATCCTGTACTTGCGCTAAACATACATTTTTTCCTATTTTTTCTTTTATGGAATTAAAGTAGGTATTACTTTCTTTAAATTTAAAAAAAATACATTTATCTTCTATAATATTCCACTTTACCCAGTCTTTTTTTGTCTAGATTATATCTGTAATTATAGAATAACTACAAATTATTTAACCAAAAGCAGCTGAAAAAACTTTTCATTACTGTTCTATCATACCATGGACAAAAAAAAAAAATTAAAATTTTATAGTAAGGAATTTTTAGACCAAAAAAAATTTATATTTAAAGGTTAAGAGGCAATTTCATAATTTTGTATTATTAAAAATTGAAAACCCCACAAAAGGGGAAATTTTTAAGAAAAGGAAGCAATCGTAATTAAATGGCCATTATTGATTTAAAAATGTGTAAACCCCCCAAATTTGTAATGAACACAACTGTAAGACACTTTACACTTTACATTTTTTCACCTCGTTTAATATTTCAAGTGGTAATATAAATATTTTTTTGGACAGAAAATTGGCATTCTCTTATGGCAAATTTAAAAAATTTTATATTTTTCCATGA
>JAHBCN010027278.1:0-10148 GCA_019359885.1 Listronotus oregonensis | reverse complement strand
ATATATATATATATATATATATATATATATATATATATATATATATATATATATATATATATATATATATATATATATATATATATATATATAAACATCTTTGAAATTAAATCTTTTTGGTTGTTAAAAAGGGGATAATAGTTTGAATAGAAAAACTGTTAATTATAAAGTTGTAATTACGGAAGTTGGTATCTAGATTTTTAATTTCCCCGCAAAATGGAAGACGTTAGCTAGAAGAAGATTTTACAAACGCTCCTCCCCAAAAAAAGCATAGGGGTGAGAGTTTGTGTCGGATGCCGCCATTTCTGGACTTAGGAAGTCTAAATATTCGTAGGTAGGCTATTAGGATTAAAATGATCTGTTTTAATATTTTTGGAAAAACAACCTTTGGGAGAGGGTGAAGGGTTAAAATGGAAATAATAGTTTGCATAAAAATATGCTATCTTCGTCACAAAGGGCTGAACTCACGTATTCACAAGACCTGATCGACAGAGGCAAACGGGGCTAAGTTCCCCTTGGGCGGAGGGGTCAAAATGAGAATGATATGTATCAAAAAATTGTCATTTCTGAAGTTGTAAATATAGCAGATAGTAGTTCTGATTACCCAGAAAAATGGTAGACGTTAGCTAAGAAAGGATTTTACAAAAATTCTTGCCCTATAGGGGTACAATGAGGGGTAAACGTTTCTATAAAACTTCGTCATAAAAGTATAAAAATTGGTATATAGACTATTGATTACGACTAAAATGACCTGTTTTAACACTTTTGTATTACATCCCTTGGGGGTTAAAAAGGGGGATAAAAATTTGTATATAATAATTGTCATTTTTGAAGTTCTAAATAGGCAAGTTGATAATTAGGCTTCTAATTACCCAGAAAAATAGGAGATGATAGCTAAGAAAGTATTTTAGAAAACTCCTGCTCTTGACGGGTAGCATGGGGGATGTAAGTTTGTGTGAATGGAACTTCATCATTTCGGAGCTTAGAAGTATAAAAATTGGAATGATTTCGATTAAAAATGATCTGTTTTAAAAATTTTGAAATTAAAACCTTAGGAGGGGGTGGGGTTAAAATGTGAATGAAAGTTTGTATATAAATATGATATTTTCGTAACTGGGGGCTAATCTCACGTATTTACAAAGCCTGATCGACAAAGGCGACCGGGGCTTAGTTTTAATATACATCTCGGATGAAAGCGAAATACTGAAACACTTTTAATTTTTAATTGTTTATTTAAAACAGAGGTTCTCAAACTTATTTCGTCTAACGCCCACTTTGAAAATCAATTATTTTGTAGTGCCCCCATTTTTTTCACCTTAAAAATCCCAATAAGATATTAGTCTCGCCTGAAGTTTAATTAAACCTATATTCTAAACGAGACTTTTCTTACCAGACAGAGCAGTAATAATGCAACCTTACAATATTAGGAGTAACTTTAATTCAAAATAAACAATATTCAACATTGAGCAATAATAGTACAACTTTACAATATTAAGAGTATCGGGGTAGCGGGCGGAGTGGCGGGAGAGCAAGCGAGAGGATGCGTGCGAGCGGCGGAACGTCACGTCAGTCGCTGGTCGGTCGCGAGCCGCGGCTGTGTATTTGGGATTTGTCCCTTCCTGCACCTGCACTTCGCAAACACAGACCGCACGAACGTTGACGGACTATTGATAATACAGGATTGCACAAATGAATGTGTGAATTATATTTGAACCTTTTAATTTCAATATATTTGTTCTTTATTTTTACTGGATTAGGTTCATTAAAAAATCCCGCATTAGGCAAGTGCTTAGCTAAGCCACAACCAAAAATATATATACAACATATTTTTGCCACAACAATAAATATACCTATTTTATACACTTGTCTTCGAAGGTGGAGACCTCACCTCCGACACTTAAAGACATGAATACTTTTTAGTGTTTGATACCTATTACTAAATATTTTAAGATATAAATAGCGCTTTGAACGCATTAAAAATATTAAATATTTTATATATTTTTAGTTTAGATTTATACAATAAAATAGAATATAAATATGAACTAATAAATGGATGTTGTGTAGTATTTAGAAGGATTTTAATTTCAGTGAATTTTAAAATATGAAATAGGTGAAGTTACAAATCACCCATCGCCCCTTTAAATCACATCAGCGCCCCCCATTTTTTCTGGACCCCTTACCGCCCCCCCTCATAGCCTTCAGCGCCCACAAGGGGGCGTTATCGCCCACTTTGAGAAAGACTGATTTAAAACATAAAATACTACAATCTGTTCATTTTCGTTTGACAAAAATTCATTAAGAAAAAATGTTTTGCATTGGTTCAAGAAGTCGGTAATTATGATTACTTACGAGGTGTTTTTCTCAAACGATAATGAGCAGTTTTTGGAGTTTCAACCTGTTTTTTTGCTAAATGTATATTTTATTTTGAGGTTATTGCGATGGATTTTAAAGATATAATTAACCTTTTCATTTATTATATTGCATATTTATTTGACAATAAACCACTTTATTTTCAATCGGAATACAGAAACGCGATGGATTTTTTTTTGCTCTGAATGAACTCGTCAACCCTTGTGTCGTCACATGGTTTTTTGGTCTGACGACAAATTTAAAGGGCCTGAACTTAAAATGATAATTACGCCAAAACTTTTTTTTTGTTCGAGAAAAGATTGAATGATGTTTTTTTTTAGTAAGCAAAATACATTTTATGCACGCCTGAAAAAACTTTAGAAATCCTGGACATTTGGGTAGAATTTTATTTTTTTTCTAGACACCCCTTAAAAAAACTATTTACAATAAAAATATTACTATCATTTACACAATTTTTTTACAGCTGTTATCTAGTTTTACAAATTGGGCACTTAAAACCCAAAACTATTTATTAGTTGGAATTTAAAAGTAAACTAATCAGTTTTAATTTAAACAAATATGTATTTCTTTTTCAACAGAAATTTGCTACAGTTTTATTGATTATCTTTCAATGGATCTTTTGACACGAAAAAGTGTTCGGGTTTTACCCAGACATTTTTTTAAACTTCTCTCAGACGTTCCCCGGATACTCTTTAAAGTAGAACAAATCCGGCGACACCCGAATTTGTCTTACCGCTAATCAGAAATCGCAGTAATTAAAAAAAAAATTAAGTACGTTGATTAGGCCAAGAGTGCTAACTGCATAACATAAATAAAATCTTTAAGGCTCATCAACGCCCCATATACGGATCATTGGCGCCCTTTTAGTTCTAAATAATTTTTTTTTACAACCCTTGTACCTTTGCTATATTTAAATTGGCAAAATTGTTTGCTATTGCATGCGCCTATACACAAAGACTTTGCCGCGTATTTTCCAGTAAAATTGTCGGAAGGCGTTTGTAACGCAAAAAAAGTGCCGCAAAGTGTGAGATAATTTATGGTATATAAAATAGTTTTTAGTACGTAAACTTTTTCGTCGGTATAAGTATCTCTAAATGTTAGTATTTAGACAAAATATTTAATAAGTGTGCAGGTTTACGGGTATTGGTGTACTGAATTTTAAGTTAGTGTTGATTTGTGTTACGGTGTTGCAATTTAATTAGTTTTTAAAAATGAGTTTTGGTAAGTATCTAAATATGGGTATAATAATAGACTATTGTAGTAATAAATTATACCAACAACAGTTCTGTAAACTAAGGGCCAAGTTCTTAATCCAAAAATTGCGGCCGCATAAAGTTCTAAGATCTTATATAAGACCAAGTTCTTTTTTGACTTGGCATGTTTTTTACGGATCTGTCTGTGTATTCATATTAATGATTGTTTCTTTTTAATTAATAGAGGCAGATTTTTTTTATTTGTGCTCAAAGTTTATTGCAAGAAAATCATGCTGAAACAGAGATTTATATTAAAATTAAAGTTTCTAGACTTGAAGCCTTTTAGCAAGTAATACTTACATTTTTTTTTATTTATTCTTATATTTACTGTGGGCAAAAATGTATATCTGCGGCACTGCGGGTTAAAAGTTACCAAAGGTTTTATTAAGGATTTATAAATTAGTATTACTCAAACAATAATTGACAATTATTTGGACAATTGCTACTTTTAAACTTCTTTTAAATTTTAGGTAGAATTAATGATACCTTAAATACTATATCTACAGTGTGTCTACTTAAGTTGGAACCATATGAAAAACTTTTTTATAATTAAGATTACGAAGTTATTCTTTATAAAAAGTTCTGCATGGCCCGAAACCTAAAATGCAACCATTAGATATCATTTTTTTTAAGCCGTATACGAAGTTTGTCAAAAAATATGAATTTTACTGAAGAGCAAAGTGCCTTTATTACTTACAATACAAAAGAATGTTATAAAGTAAAGTTATTTTAAATTAAAAGTTATATTCAAATATGCAATTACAGCTATTTAGCATGAAAATTTAGGATTGGTGATTATTTACTAATAATTTTTGTATGTTTTCTTCACGATTTAGTAAATTAAATACCCCACATACCAATTTTTATACTTCTAAATCCAGAAATAACGAAGTTCAGAAGCATAATTACCAACTCCCATATTAACAACTTCAAAATGTAAAGATTTTTCGTTACAATCTTTTATCCTCATTTTAAACTCCCAAAGGATGTAATTTCAAAAATGGTAAAACAGATAATTTTTTTTTGTAATTAATAACCTTCATAACAATTTTCATACTTCTGAATCTAGAAATGACGAAGTTCTAAACTAACTTTTACCCCCTCCCCCATTCTACCCCCTTAGGGGAGAGAAATTTCCTAGAAGTCTCCTATTTTTCTGAGAAATCAAAAGTCTAATTACCAACTGCCATATTTATAACTTCAAAAATTCCAATTTTTGTGTACCTATATCTTTCGTCACCATTTTAAGCTACCCAGCAGATGTAATCTAAAAAATATTAAAACAGATCATTTTTAATTTAATCAAAAGTACATACCAATTTTTATACTACTAATAGAATAAGAAGTTAAATCAAACTTTCTCTTTTAAGGGAATAAGTTTCTTAAAATTATTCCTAGTGACGTTTTCGTAATAAGTCAGTTATAATAAATGAATGAGTATGGGACCTATTTTAATATATATATATATAATTATATTAATATATATATATATTATATATAAAATAAATATTATATATATATATATATATATATATATATATATATATATATATATATATAATATATATATATATATATATATATATATATATATATATATATATATATATATATATATATATATATATATATATATATATATATATATATATATATATATATATATATATATATATATATATATATATATATATATATATATATATATATATATATATATATATATATACAAGCATTTCGCCCGCGTGGACTACACATTTCTGTTTTGATTTTTCCCGTTTTCACGGAATATTGCTCCTGCCTAACCTCCTACTATATCGCGTCACATTACATCACATTACGCTCCCTGCACTTCGTCATCTGTCAAACACTACGCGGTGTAGCGCGTGTCGTGCAATGGAACAAATTTTATTTTATTGTATTTCGTTTGTTAATATTTTGTAATATGAATGCGGTTCTATACAAATTTTCACCCCCCCACGGTTCTTAGCTGACATCCACTATTTTTCTGGGTAATTAGAAGCAGAATTATTAACTCCCATATTACCAACTTTAAAAATAACGACTTTTTCAATAAAAATTTCATCCCCATTTCAACCCCACACGGGATGTAATTTTAAGAATTTTAAAACAGATTATTTTTGATCGTAATAAATAGCCAACATTCCAATAATTTTCATACTTCTAAGTCCAGTCCCTTTTACCCATTTAGGGCGGACTTTTCTTAAATCCTTTCTCAGCTCACGTCTTCTATTTTTCTGGGTATCAGAAGCCTAATTATCAACTACCATATTTACAACTTTAAAAATGTTTATTTTTTTATACAAACTTTAACCAAACTCCTTGCCCCCCCCCAAGGGACGTAATTACAAAAAGGTTAAAACAGATAATTTTTAATCGTAATTAATAGCCTATATAACAATTTTCGTACTTCTAAGTCCAGAAATAACAAAGTTCGAATTAAACTTTCCTCCTCCATTCCCTTTGGAGGGAAAGTTTTCTAAAATACTTACTTAGCTGACGTCTTCTATTTTTCTGCGTAATTAGAAACATAATTACCAACTGCCACATTTACAACTTTAATAATGACAATTTTTCTTTATAAACTTTTACCCCTCTCTAAATGTTAAAACAAATAATTTGTAATCGTAATTAATAACCTACATAACAATTTTTATACTTTTGAATCTAGAAATGACGAAATTCCACAAAAACTTTTACCCTCCCCCATTCTTTTAGGGGGAGGGAAGTTTCCTAAAATCCTTTCCTAGCTAACGTGTCATATCTTTTTGGGTAATCAGAATTCTAATTACCAACTTTATTACCATTTTTACAACTTTAAACATGATAATGTTTCGGTACATATAACTTTCATCCCCATTTTAACCTTCTCAACAGATGTAATTTAAAAAATATTAAAAACATATTATTTCTAATCATAATCAAAAGCCAAAATACCAATTTTCATATTTCTAAGTCTAGAAATATTGAAGTTTAATACAAACTTTTACCCCCTATTTTTCTTCTTTAGGGGGTCAGTTTTCTAAAATTCTTTCCTAGCCTCTGTTCATCAGGGATAATGTAGAATTCTAATAATAAAATATTTTTTTAAAACGGTCATGTTAGTATATAATATATTTAGTCAGATTTATTTTGTTAAATTAGATTAATATTAGCAAGCGCCATTTCTAATGACTAATTAACAAAAAAAAAAATCGTTTCTTATTCTTAATGTAATCGTATCTTATTTTTAAATTGATGTTTGGGACCTAATATTCTACTTTGTAACATACGAGTTGTTGATTTTAAATTAATAAACCGAAGGTATTTATTTTTACGCCACTGTATATTAACTACACACTTTGTAAAATCGTGGCCTAGCGGATTCTGTATAATTTTATTCGCGTCCTACCGATATCGTTTTAACTTGGCAAATAGTTTAATATTTTATAGAGGCAGCACCTCCTTGACGATGGTTGACGATGCTATGATGCCAAAACAATCGTTTATTCCACGTGTTTTAAAGATTGTACAAATGGCTAAAATGGCTAGTGTGGAAAATACTTTGGCAAATGCAGATTTAAAGAAAAATGTGCAATTTTAAAATCTAAATAATTTATCAAGCTGTGAGGCTCAGGGGAACTGTAATATATGGGAAAATAATAATATATAATAAAATTTTTTTATATTTATCATTTAAAGATTATGGACTTTGAAATATGGCAGCAAGGCGTCTGCGGCATATTACAAAGGAAGACACAAACGGCCGGTGATACATCTAGTTGTATATATATTTTTGGTACTAGGATACTGTAGGCGCCGGGTTTTTGATGTTAAACCCAAAGAGCCCTCTAACAAGTTTAACAGTAGGATTAAAGAAAAAGATTATTACTTTTCTTTAAAATAAATGTGTATATTTTGTTTCAACATATTTACAAACTTCATCCAACATTTTAAAAACAAATTTAGTTTATTGCACTATTGTTAAAAAACATCTGATTCTGTCAACCAACAATTTTCGCTTGTCCGTGTAAACATCGTGCGATAGAAAAAAGGGGGATAAGTGTATTACCTTTTTATCTTGCTCCGCAGGCTGATTGGTCGACGAGGAGGTGTATATACCCCTCACCACCAACCAGTCAGCCCTTGGAGCGAAAGACAGAAGTTATACACCTATTTTCCCATTTCTCTGCTGCATCTAGTAGGTATATGTTTAAAGGTTGTAAAACTGATCAACTGTATTAAATGTCATACCTATAAGCTAACCCTTTAAGCATATAGCTACCAAAAAGTCTTGGCGCAATAGGTCTACTCTTGTTCTGCATGCAATCATGCCAATGCTGCCTCTATTATACACCTATGCAAGAAAAGCTAACTTAAGAATATCTTACGATACTTGCTTTATAGTCTAGTCGAAAGGTGTGTTTCCTGCGAAAAACTATAAGCGATAGCGAAAATTTCAAAAAAGATCTCTTGAAGAGGAGAAAATCACCAATAAAAAAGTTTTCAGCTTCCGGTGTTCTATCTCCATTATTTATAGTTTTAATTTAACGCCGAAAATGCCTGCGCGCGACATTTTTTGTTGCGCGTTCGGCGTCAAAACAAAGTACGTCACATTAAATAATTTTTTCCAGGGTATTAAATATTAATTAAAAAGTTTTAAAAAATATGGTGTATTTAGAACACTTCAAAGAATTTATTCCCGTTAAAGATTTGACCTAAAGTGAATTTTTCAACAAGTTAGACAAATGGTAATTAATCTTTCATTGTACATTAAAAAAATCTTTAAATAATTGTCGTAAAAACTTTTTCGCGCTGTGGTGCCCTTTTTATATACACACCTAACAAGATTACGCCACCAAACTTTTAGATTTTTAATTATTTCTTTATAATGAAGGATTTTTTATTTTTTGGTCAAAGTTATAAAATTATTATAAACAAAGGATTACATTTTTTAGAACTTTTATGGCGTTATCTTGTTGGGTATGTATATAAGAAGATATCCGCTAAGCGAAAAATTTATACGACAAATTATTTAGGCATATTTTTTAATGTACAATGAGGACGAAAGTTCGAAACAATTTTGTTAATTGACAATTGTCCAACTTGTTAAAAAACTAATTTTGAGTTTAATTTTTAACGAGAATAAATTCTTTAAAGTATTCTGATAGACCATAATTCTTTAAAATTTTTCAATTAATATTTAAGAACCAAAAAATTATTTAGTGTGACATACTTGGTTTTGATGTTAAGCGCGCAATCAAAAATGTCGCGCAGAGGCCCATTTTCAACGTTAAGTTAAAATTATAAATTATGGAGATAAAAACTCCGGGAGTTCAGACTTTTTTATCGGAAATTTCCTCCTTTTTAAGGATCTGTTTTGCATTTTCCGCTATGTCTTATGGTTTTGGAGTTATCATCAAAAATCAAAATGGCTTTTATTATTATGTTTTTTGTTTAAAACAATGTCAATTTTTATTTGCAGAAAAAATTTCAAAATGCCTTTCTTAGATTTCCATTCCCCGTCGAATGAGTCATCGCTTATATTTTTCGGAGCCTTCCAACTATTTGTCGAGGGTAATATCCCTAGTGCATTTAATTTTTCCGGAGAAATTCAGAAAAACGAGCTTCTAAGTAATTTGTTATATCAAATAGCATGAGCGAGAGTGGTTTTAAAAAAACCGAGTCGAAGACATGGATTTTTCCACTTTCGCGAATGATGATGAGTTGCTGCTCACCTACACCGGCCTGTGCTAAATTAGTAACAGCAGTTGATCGCATAAAATGGTTAGATATTTTAACTTCTCTCGTGTTCATACCTGTTTTTTGGGCTGCGCTTTTGTCCATTTTGACAGTTTATTTCTTCCAACAGGAACGTTTTTAAACCATCCAGTGCTACGATTGGATTGCCATGTTGAATTTGGTGTCAAAAAAATTTATTTGTTGTTATTTTACAAAATACTTTGTCGCCCGCCGAGTTATCAAGGAAACCGTAATAGAAAAACGTCAAATTTGACACCACAGTAGGCGTTGAACGGTGTTTGACATTTAACGCTGACTTTAATATCTTCAACAAAATTAAAATTAGTGGTTTCCGTAAAAAATGGATATCGATGAAATTAATGAATTTTCGTGCACTCCGCCGGAAATTGCCCAAGCTGCAAAATCAGTTGCTCTTAATTTACTTCCAGAGAAGTCGAGAGGCAAATATGAAAAGCAATATAAACTTTTTAGTAAATGGTGCGATTCAAAAGGGACCAAGAAGATATCAGAAAACATTCTACTTGCGTATTTTGCGAAAAAAGCCAAGGTAATGAAATCCTCTACCTTTGGTCTATATACTCAATGTTGAGATCTACGATATCAGTAAAACATGATATAAACATCAGCGAATACAAAAAACTAATTGCTTACTTAAAGCATCAAGCTGCTGGTTACAAAACAAGAAAATCAAACACCTTCAATTTTGATGAAATCAAAACCTTCTTAACAAAGCTCTTGATGAGATATATTTACTGCAAAAAG
>JAHBCN010027277.1:0-10246 GCA_019359885.1 Listronotus oregonensis | reverse complement strand
TTACCGTCAATGTCATTTTGACATAATAATTTGTGGATATGACGCATTAATATTTTGAAAAATTTAATATGTTAGTTTATATTGAATGTAAAAAAACGAAGAAATGACGCAAAATTTATATTTTGTTGGTTATCTAGAAAAACGGCACAATCATTTAAGGACATATTACGACGACTGAAACATATTTTAAAACATACGGCTCTTTTACAAAGCCGAGATCAAAAATTGGTTTATATACAGAAATGCATTAAATTCAGTTTTCGCGATAAAAGAAAAAAAAATCAAATTTTAAAACTGTAAACCAAGACTCAAGTTTTTCTTTATTTACACACCATAAGCAAAAATATTTACCGAACGACCACGAAAGTTACGTCTAGACATTACACAGTGTATATGAGACCTTAGTATGCAAAAACCCACGTTAAACAAACAAAGGTGTTGTTCTCATTCAAAATGGTACCTAATAATAAGGCAGGTAAGTGGCTTAAACAAAGCTCGACTCATGTCGTATAAATCAGAGTATTATTATTTTGTTATGTCTCTTGTGCAGAGGTTAACGTCTTCTGGCAAACTTTACTCTGGTTACAAATGAGTGGTTTAACATATGCAGGAGGTCCCAAATTTGGGATGCGTTTGTTGGTATGTCATTAAATGTTATCGGTTATATGTATCTTGTTTTTAGTTATTAATAAATTATTATTTATTTTATTACTTACTTTCAAAAATTAATTTCCTCTTCGCACATGCGCTTGCTAACTTATTCGTTAAGCGAATTTTTATCAAGCCGCAGATTTGGCCGCATGAATCAACGCGTTTATGTTTTAACCCATTGGTTCCAAAACTGTGCACCGCGGTGTACTAAGTGCACCATAGAGCAAAGTGCCCTTCGAAGCGTTAAAAAACATATAATATCAAAATGTAAATAAAACGATATAACTCATTACTTAATGACTGGTCTCTGTTTGCCAGACCGCATCCTAAACGCCCTTTAATAAATTCCCAAATTGGCAACACTGCGCGTAAATAACCATTGCAATTAAAGCCTCCGATTTCCGACCATCCGACGTACGAAATTTTTTAAAATTTTGTGTCAGAAAACTTGCATGTGTCATTGATCCGAATTTCGGATCCGATATCCAGTCAAAAGAAAAGAAAATAAGAGCATTTTGAAGGTCAACCTGTGAAACTGCTATGAAAAAAAGAGAAATTAATAACCCAACGGAACTAAAATATTATTTAATGGAAAAAGAAAAAGTGGTTGTTGAGTATGAGGTAAATTCAGGTTAAGGTTAAAATTTTAGAAAAATTTTAAATTATAACTGTTTATTTTAATATTCAATATAAATTGAAATTACCCCAACAAAATAAATAAAGTAAGGTTAGAAGACCAGAAAGAAACGTCCGACATCGTACAAAATTAAAATTAATTTAACTCCATCCGACGTCGGATAAAATGTTAAATATTCGGACGAAAAATGGCGCAAAAATGTTCTGACCAATCAAAATACTTTCGGATGATCGGATCGTCGGAAATCGGACGCATGAGACTCCGGCTTAACGCGACGCGACACACGACACGTCAAGACTCGAAAGAAAATAATTTTAATAATTTTATATATATATATATATATATATATATATATATATATATATATATATATATATATATATATATATATATATATATATATATATATATATATATATATATATATATATATATATATATATATATATATATATATATATATATATATATATATATATATATATATATATATATATATATATATATATATATATATATATATTATATTACTAAAAAAACGCCGAGGCTTGCTTTGGGGCTCCTGCATATTTGCGATCAGCTTGTGTTCGGGTGTTTTTTGCCGCCTTTGCGTTGTAATCAATCGGATCTTTTTTCATAGGCACTGAAGACACAATAATAAATGCATTTAAGAAAATTGTTTAGGTTTTGAAAAATATTGATTATCATTTTAATGACTACAACAGAAAATCAAAGGTGTTTGTCAACTTTAAAATTAATCAAAAGTTTTTTGGAAAATACTATGGGCAAAGTTATATTTTATATGTTCTTGCAATAATTTCCATCGAAAAATTTATAATTACTGACATTTTAAACTTTAATGAAAAAGCGATTAAAGATTTTATTGCTGACAAAAACAAAAGAATTGACTTTTATTTTAAAGAATGAGTTGGAGTGTATAAAATCTTAATTATAATCTGTTTTTGCCTAAAATAAAATATGTGACATAACCTATCTAATTTATATATTGCATGTTGATCCTTTCCTGTTAGGCAAACCACGAGCCGCCGCTGCTTTGCGTACTGTCCCAAGACTCCCAAGATAAAGAGAAAAAAATAAGTTGAGTGACGATCTCATAAATTCCTTTTTTCTGTTTACTTCACGATTTTTTTACTTCTATTGCAGACACTGCAGTGTAAACTTTTTTTTTAATCACCTCTCATTTTGCTATTTGTTTTTTACATTTTATTTATCCGACGCTGTTTTATAACTTAAATAAAATATAATATTAAATATCTTCAATTATACAATTTGTTTCAATTTGTTTTTTAATTTCATTGTTCTTGGCGCGTTGTTTGGTTTTAAACAACCTCTTCAAATATTTTAATTTTAAACACTTTGTACCGTAACTAGAATGGTTTTTATGGGAAAATACCTCCGCGGTTAGTACCAGGGTACTAATCGACGTTAAAAAGCAAAAACGTTTTTGTTGTGCTAACAGGCTTAGAAATTGGATTTTGAATAAGTTATTATGTAAAACCGTTTTCGACACCTGTATTGTAATGGCTTATGGCTATTAACTTAAAATAAGCGTGGGGCAGTATCGATATTTAGTTATTGATCGATTACAGTATTTTTGTCCATGTAACCCTTACACTGACCTGTAAATTGTATTATGTACAAAATCGAGAGAGCATCGACAACATATTTTGGCCTTTTCTATAAACCTACTGAATGGCGACTGTTTATTGACTCTTCGAAGAGTAGTCTAAAAGCAGTATTACTGTCATGAAAAAAAAAACAAATATGCAGTGATTATAAAGCAGAACCAATATAATGTTGTGAATGATTGGACAGGTAAACACCTGAAAACATTGTGTATGTACATCCTTAAGCAACACCTGGTAGAGCACCAGATTTTTTTTGGTTTACGTATTAATTTTGAGCTTATCAAAATTTTTTGTTGAAGCATTAAATAGACAAGGAAATGCTTTTCCTTATCTGAGATGGAAGTCGCGCGTGAAAGTGACGCAAAGCATAAAAAGGTAAAAAAATAAGGTACATTTATGGGCAGGTATAAATTGACAACCGAGCTTATATCTGATTTCAGGCCATCACAGTTAATACAAAAAATATTGTTAAGTTTTTTTAACATAACTGTTAGATTGCTCTTGAATAATCTCCGGGGGTATTTAATAATTAGATTAAAAAAATGTTTTTTACTTATTATACATCTCTATACCATATCGATAGATAGATTGTCGATAGTTTTTGTATAGTTTTATTGACTTACTTACTTTTGAGTTCTTAACTAAATTTACAACCATAAAGAAATAAAACTAGTTGCTGGTAAAGGAATGTTTAAAGCTTTTTAATTTTTAGAATATTCTCCGCAAGCAATTTTGACAGCTAAATAGATACTGTTAAGTGTAATTTGTTTATAATAACATGTTTCAAATGAAATTAAATTAATTAATAAATTTTAAAAATTTAAATCAATTAGGATTAACAAGAAGAAAAGTATTATACAGGGTGGCCCAACGGAAACACGCGATCGTCCTTTTTGAGTACTTTTATATTTATTTTATTTTTTAAGAAAAACGCTTGTACTCGTATACCTTTTTTTTGAAGAAAAAACTTTTGTGTCATATCAAAGATAATACTACTACGGATAAGATGAACCTTTCAATGCTATGTTTTTGATACCCCTAATGGACTTTGGCTAACGCGAGGCGATGTCCATCGAGAGATTTTCGCGCTATCCTTGAACGAAAGTTAAACAGTGTTGCCGGCAGGCCTTTACTATTGGCGTGATGAAACGCTACTAGAAAATACACAATTCGTTTAGCCGCCCGCTTTCGCTACTTCGTGTTCCGAATAAGGTACAAGCGACAGACATTGACAATGTCGCACATGGTTTCGTACCTCGATTCGCTGGGGCAGGGGTTACCGACTTAATTTTATTCGCATTTACGAAAGCATTGATATCTCCGAACTGATTCAGGGTGCCCCATTTAAATGAACCATCTATCCTAGTAGTATTATCTTTGGTCATATACAGCATAAAAATTCTTCAATTCAGTTATGTATATATCGACATTAGGCCGTTTCGATTCAGTGGTTTTCGAAATACAGAGTGTCCAAAGAAAAGCAAAATATCCAAATTTTTGGTAGTACATTTTTCCCGCGTATTTATTTTAATTATTTGGAAAATAAAAAATAATTATTTTATTTTTAAGCAACAATAGCGTTGAATGATTAGATTTTTTTAAATAATAATTCCGGTCTCTACAGCATATTATTTTATTTAAACTAATATTATTTCTTAACTTTTAAAATTCCGCGTAGTTTCCATGTTCAAAAAATCTAATAAGAATAAGATAGTTTTATTATTCAGGAAAACGAGATTTAAACTTACGTAAAAAGAGGGAAGGGGGTTCGATAAATTGTATCTACCCTTACATGAGGATAGGGGGGAGGGGTCAAAAATAGTCAAAATTTTCCTTACGTAAGTATTAAATGGCATCTAACGTGCTAAAACTGAAAGTTTATTAAAGTGACGCAATGAGTTACTATTTCTTTAGATATAATACAACCTCTGTAAAAAGCCCGCATCATATGGGAATTTTTATATTATTTAAAAAAAATTCGCTATGTATTTTAAACTCAATTAAAAAATGATTTAGACTCGTTTGTCAAAATAAACATTTAAAAAAACTGTCAAACATGGCATGTGTAGTGAAAAAATAAAATTACCTCATTATATATTTAAAAAAATGGTTAATTGTAAAAAAACGAAATTTATGAAAAAAAGTTACAAAGAACCTGGGCATAGTATTTTTTCTGATTTTTATTGGGTACTATTTTTACATGATACTATTACTCGAGAAGATAAACCCACTTGGCGATTCAATTTCGTACGACGTTGCGCATGACGTCACTCGATGACAAAAGTGCTGCTTGTCGGTTGGGAAAGCAGTGTTTTAAAGCCTTTTTTAACGTTTTTTTATTTTGGCATTACTTATGATTATTATATTTGGTGTATGAGATATTCTATTATTATTATAATAGTATGAAAGATATTACCTTAATTGTATGGGGATTTAGGATCCGTGCTATGATAATAACCTTTAAAAAATAAGGTATAGAATAAATAATATAAATGCCCGTTTGACATTGATTAAGGTTTAAAAACTAACAACAAACGATTATAATTATTTAAAGTATTTTAATTTAAACATATGCAATATAAAAAGTCTAAAGGCTTGTTAATTAATAAAAAACAACACTTTATAGCAAAAAAATGATTTATGGTTTTTATTTAAATAAATTTAGTTACCCACTTTAGACTAATATTCCGCAAAAAAATATCAATACATATTTTGTTATGTTGCAAAAAAAATAAAACAAAATTAGAGTTAATATACAGCGTATTGTGACAATTTTTTAAAAATTTTTTTTGAGTTTTATGACCTTACCTATAAAGGATAGTCTATTTTTTTTATATTGCTTATGGGTAGAGGGGTTAAGAAATGACACTGTAATGTTTAACAATTCTGTTTATTTTTTTTAAAAATATATTAGTGCTTAGAAAATTAACAAATTTACACAAGAAAAACCCAAAATTTTAAATTTAAACTATTTTATAATTTTCGTCATTTTTTTTTTTTTACTTTGGTTTTTTTTAATATTTTTATTTAACATTAGAATTTTAAAATACAGATTTGGCTAAATCTATTTGCGATTTTAAAAATTTGTAGTCAACTTTAATGACTCCCCATTAAAATTGATAAAAATGTGGTCAAGTTCCTTTCGCTAAGTTACAAAATCTGGGGGGCTTCAAAAAAAATAAACAATACATAAACCATCGAACATCAAACCGAAATCGGAACGCCATATTAAAACTCGCTGTTTCTGGGGGGGTTTGTCATCAGTGATAGGGTGCGGGGAGATAGGCTTAGCTCATGCGCGTGGGTTTATCTTCTCGAGTAAAATATCATGCCATTTTTAATTATATATATATATATATATATATATATATATATATATATATATATATATATATATATATATATATATATATATATATATATATATATATATATATATATATATCTACAAATAACCATTTTTTTAATATTAATAATGAGGTAATTTTATTTTTGCATTGCACATGCCATTTTTAACAGGTTTTTAAAATGTTTATTTTGACAGATAATAGACAGATAATAGATAGTGGTCATTTTAGCAAACGAGTCTACATCATTTTTTAATTGAGTTTAAAATACATAGCGCAATTTTTTTAATTTTATAATACAAAAATTCCCATATAATGCGGGCTTTTTACACATGCTGTATAAAATCTAAAGTATATTAGATGCCATTCAATAATTACGAAAGGAAAATTTTGCCTATTTTTGACCCGCCCCCCCTCCTTATGTAAGGGAACATAAAATTTCTCGAATCCCTCTCCCTTTTTTTACGTAAGATTTAATCTCGTTTTTCTGAATAATAAAACTCTTTTATTTCTATCATATATATATTTTAATAATAATAACTTTAATAATAACTTTAAAAGTTAAGAAATTATATTAGTTTAAATACAATAATATGCTTTAGAGATCCGAATTATTATTAAAAAAATTCTAATTATTCAACGCTAATGTTGCTTGAAAATAAAAAAAATATTTTTTATTTTCCAAATAATTAAAACAAATTAATACGCGGGAAGAATGTACTACAATATTAATATTATTTATAACATTTAGAATGGATGAAAATGAACATATTTAAAATTTTAATAAACGATAAATATTTGTAAAATAAGATGTAAATTGAAGTGCACTTCATAGATGAAGAAAACCAGTCAGCATCCGAAATAAAACTAGATTTTAAATAACAAATTTCGACTTGTAAAATATTACGTAGGAATAAATTTTACCCCGTTCCCCTCCCCCCAAATAGGATCATGTATAGATTTTCTTAACCCCTCTTCCCCCCTGGGACCCTTACGTAATGAATGACCCCTTAGGTGTCTCTTATAAACTGGCTTTAAGTAAGTTATGGGCCTTATATATTTTAACCATTTACTTTTATTAAGACATATATGTTTCTGTATAAATAATTAGCTGTTGCTAATTTTAGTGAGGCTATTGCCAAAATAATGTCCGTTTAGATATATTGTGGGAAAATGTGAGTGTCGGTCAGAAAATTCCATTCACATACATGATTAAGCCCGCCAAGTGGTGGATTTTGATCTGAGATCACTTTCCTCTGGGAACATTTTGGAATTCAGCCCGGGGACATCTTTTAGTCACGCGTTGTACGGTCTATCACGAGAACGTCGCTGATTGTGCCACACTGGGCTATCATTAATAATATGCTTAGTTTACTATAAAATATTATTTACTTAGTATTTTTGGCAGAAATATAAAGAATATATAATTTTTAAAAAATTGTGATAAAAAAGCATTTATCGAATTTTTCGCTTTTTCTTAAATTAAGGAGAAATTTAAAATTGTAATAAAACAAATCAATAACACAAAAATCTTGGCTTGAAAAGTTCTCGTCGTGTACAGGCCAAAAGAAACTTTACACAAAGAGACCCCTTCGGTCCTGGTCCTGGGGTATAGAGACTGTAAAAATCCTGTTGACCCCTCACAACTAGCAGATCGTCTAAAACAGAAAAAAGAAAAACCCCCAAAAATCCAAATACTAATTTACATTTTTAAATAAAATATAAAAACTTAACTGAAAAAAGAAAAATTTTAAAATTAAAATTGTTAGAATTTTGATAAAAATTATAGAGATCGCTTTTTTTGACATAATGTCATATATGACATTAATTTGGGTCCAACCATAGACAAATGTACTAAAAATGAGACTGCTTGATTGATACGCCAAAAAGGGGGGACGCGTTCCGTACGGATTTCGAGAGAGATAGAGCATAAAGTTTGGCTTTCCTTTTTTTGAATACCGGATTCGGGAATCTTCTTAAGTTGTTAAACTAACCTCACTTTAAAAGACAAGGTGTGACAAGGCGTCAGATGCTTGTTTATGTCAATTATTGTCGTTTAAAAAAATTTTACTGGACGTTTTTTGTATAACGAAAACGAACAGTATATTTTCTTTGACGAAAACTATTATTACTCTGAGTAAGTATGTCTAAGGTAGAAGGAAATTTTTGGAAAAAAATTTGTTTATGAAAAACCGTCAAAGTTGAATAGTTTTGTAGGGCTTTTTGAAAGGGCAAGGGGTAAAAATATAGGGCAAGTCCTCTATTCCCTCGATAAAAAGTACGCTGAATTTATGCGCTGAACGTCAAATGATGTTTAAAAGTTCTTTGGGAAAAAATTAAAACGGAATGTTTTAAAAAGCTCGCTGTTTGTTCTGAAATTGTCAATTTTGGGATTGTTGTGTTTTCTTCCGTTTTATTTATATTTTTTGCTCAAGTATTTTATAAACACGCTTTAATGGAATCCATCGGACTCTCCAGTGGTAGTTTAAAAAATGTTTGATGAGTTAGGGCTTAATGCGCTGGATCCATCGATGCAATTAAAAACTTGACCATAGTTCGGGCTCCGGCCAAGGGTAGTAAACTTAACAAGGAGTGCTCGATTTTTATTATTTGTCCGCAGATATAGGTTATGTTTGGACGTCCCCGTTTGCCCTTTTTTCCCAGAAGGCAGATTTTTTTATTAATTTTTGTTAAATATTCAATTTTAAAAAAATTTTTGGATATGTACTTACTATTAGAACTGTAATGTATAATTTTTTTAAAAAATTTAAAATTTTTTATTACTTGTAAACAAAAAAAAAAGGCAAACAGATTACGTCACAAATACCGAATTGACTTTAAATTGGTTTTAAAGGGGTTAAATGGGATCGAGCACCCCTTGTTAGGTTTATTCCCCCTTTGGGGCCCCCCCCATGTACCATGGCCAAGTGTCATACAGCAGAAAGAAGTGACACAACGTCCTTCATGGAAATTATTGTAGTAGGTATCAAAGCTAAAAATTTTAGTTTTTAGTTTTCAGACAATGTAGTGAATAGTATTATATTTTATAAATTAAATATTTATTATTTGAGTTGTATTGTTTTATTTAGAAACTGCTCTGCAATAAAATCCCAGACTATCTGTTTTGTCTAAACAAAAAAAAGCTTTTATAATTTAAATTTCCCGCCAGGCGTTGATAATTCATTCCGTACGCCGTTGGCGTCGCCACTCCCCCTTGTCCCCAAAGTTATACACGGAATCAAGCAGTCTCTTTTTAGTATATTTGTCTATGGGTCCAACTTTTATGGGATGTAAAATCAACATGTTTAAAAAATTTTGAGTTGTCAAATATTTTAATTCTGAATGTTCATCAAAAATAGAATAATTGAAAAAAAATTAAAAAGACAATATTTCGATTTTTTTTTAAATATTCGAAAATCCCAAATTAATATTTTTTATATATTTTTTTGAAATTATTTGTCTTTACTAGTAAAATATAAAACAAATCACTAGAAATTGCTAAACTTATATTGATGCATTTTATTGACAAAAAACTTGAAAAATGCCATTTTTTTTTTTAAAAAAATAAATATATTTTTTAAAAATTTTTTTTAAAAGATTCGCAAATCCGCCCTAAAATAGAACAAAATGAAAAAAAAAAAAAACAGGTCAATTTATCTATTTTTCGATTTTTTATGGCACCCCCAAATTCTTCAATTACCCCAATTTGTTGTAACTGGTATTTTTATTGTTTTTTTTAAGGGTGTTGCGTTAACTGATTTTAATTTTTTCTGAAATTACTTTAGCATCGAGCAAAGGTAACCATGTATAATTTAAATTAACTGGTATTATTGCTACACAATTATCTTTATTTAAGAATATTATACAGGGTGTTCAGAAACGGCAAGTTTACATTGGGGAAAAGTTGTGTATAGGGGTGCCCAATAATACACCGTTAAAAAAATTTTTTTTTTTTTACTTTG
>JAHBCN010027276.1:0-10244 GCA_019359885.1 Listronotus oregonensis | reverse complement strand
CTCATTTTTGAAATTAAGAAGTGGTCGCGCCCTCCCCCCCTTCCCTCGACTATACAGAAACATTTCTTTTCCTAAAAAAGGAGGCATTTATTTACAACCATAAAATTTGAAGGTCGAAAATTCTTGGTTTTATCTTTAAAAGTGCGCAACGCAGGTCAGCAGCAACATCAAGCCGACTCCGTCTTTTTGTTTAAATTTCCAATAAAATAGAAATCCTTTTTTGACATAAGTAGATTGTCGAGAATGGTACGCAAAGTTTCTAAGCCATTTCCACGATTCAAAGATAGATGGGAAGATATTTCATCCAAAATGAAGTAGTAACCAAATTTCCAAAGTCATTTTTCGCCACTGAGTCGTGTTTTCAGTCGATTGCTTGTTCTTGCATTTCTTCTGGAAGGATGTTTATTAAGCAAATTTATGTTCATTATTGTCATGTAAATTAAAAAAATATCGTTGAAATTCATCAAAGGGACTTTCTAGATGAGATATAATATCTGTTGTAATCTCTTCGTTTTCGTTTTTAGCAGTGTCGTCACTATTCTCCATTAATGAAGTCAATTTCGAAAATGGAAAAAAATAGTGTTGCAAACGGCGTTTCCATATATAAATCTTTTTTTTTAATTTGAACTGATTTTTTGTTATTTTAAAGATATAAATTTGTATTAACTGTTTAAAGTTCCCGCGCCCCCCTTAATGTTGCTTTGCGCCTCCCCGGGGGGGCGCGCCCCCCAGTTTGGGAACCACTGCTCTAGGGGAAGGAACAAAGAAAGCGGGAAGTTCGAGGCCTCATTAGTTGAATTGCAAAAGAATGCATAAAAGTTGCACTACGTGTTGCTCTGTTGGGAGCTGCCAGAGGAGGAATTATACTGGCCAACTCCTCTGAGCAGAAGCCGTAAAATACCTATAGAAGAGCGCCAGATCCCCTACAGCTCGACGCTGGGCAAGAAAAGGAAGCCTTTATGTAAGCGTTAGATCATTAATAAGACGAACGGCTCTTCTTTAAATAAAGTTTAGAATGCTAAGTGTTGTAGGAGGCGCCATTCCCCAGACATGAGCACAATATTCTAAAGAAAGTCTGATTTAGAATACATGCAGAGTATACAGATTGGAAGAAGAGAAATACTTTCTGCCTTAAAAGAGGAATCCAGCTTTTTTGAAGCTGCCGAGGCTATGGATGTAAGGTGTTTGTGCCAGTTGAGGTTATTCTCAAAAGTAACGCCGACAAGATTAAACAACTCTTTGTTCTGCAGATCTTGGCCGCTCATATATAACGAATGAGAATTGACAGACTTTTTTCGCAGCAGCAAACATGACTGTGTTTTCGAGAGATTAAACTGAACAAGATTTTTGGCGCCCTAATCCAAGATAAGTTTGAGGTCTTGTAAGAGAGTGACTCGCATGAGAAATTGAATGTTTGAGTGAAGGATACTATCGTCAGCAAAACTATGAATGAGATTACTTGTGGAAGAGAGAAGATCGTTAATGTGTAGAAGAAACAGAGTGGGTGCCAGAAGTGAGCCCTGGGGCACCCCAGCATTAATCTGGTAGAAGAATGACCATCTACAGCATAGTAACTAATATACGTCGATTAGAAAGAAAACTGAATATTGATTTCAATTTGCTACATAAATTCTTCATTTTAAATTACAAGCAAAAGTTTGTATTTAGCTAAAATAAAACCAGGGGCGGGTCGTGATTTGGGGGTTGAAATATGTTTCAAAATCGTAACATTCACCCTGTTAAAGCTGCCTTAAAATCGGCAAATATTTTTTGCATAAAGTAGAAATACAGTTCTTTAATGGTCATATACTAACCAGTTGCGAATTTAATGTGTTCTCTGAATCCATTCGCCCGCTCTGCTTTTTCGGTCTAAAAGTTTCAGATGTAAACGGGGATTTAACTTTAATAAAACATTAAAAGAAAAATAAATATTCTGATCTCTGCAGTTTTCCGTAATTTTATTAAATTTTTCAACAGCAGAATTTGATTTTGGAACAACTTTAAATTTATGAGGAAATTTTCTAAAAGAAAAATAAACTATACCCGCTATACTTCAATAGTAATATCCTGCTTTACGTGGGTACAACAAGAGATACTTGTAAAATGCAATTTTAGCTAGTCAAGTGCCTAAAAAGTAAAATAATATTGTGTGCCGTCTACGGCGAAAAGCTGAAAATAAAAATTTGCTAAATTGTTTTAAAAATAAAGGAAAATATACAGGGCAGTAACGAATTGCCAGGTAAATAAAGTAAAGCTCCGCTTTACCCTAAATTTTGCTTAAACAATCCGCAGGCGAACTCTGTAATTCAATAAAGATAGAAATAGACTAGAGATGTCGATTTTCGTTACTTTTGGCTACTCGTTACTTATCGGTACTTTGGTATAAAGTAATCATTTCAAATACTCGTTACTTCGTTACTTTGATTACTTCGATTAGTAAGTATATTTTGGGGCATTTTGAAGCATTTTCTCGGGATGAAACTGTTCTATAAAGTTAGAAATTTTAATTTGCTTGCATTGCATTGCGGTGACGTAATATTGAAACTTAAAAATTATGTCATCTTAGCTCATAAATTCAATAAATCAATCGACAAGATATATTTATAAATATCATTTTACCAGTAATCACCCGGTCAGCTCATAAATTTGATTAGGTCGGCATGCCTTTAATAAACAAATTCATTGGAAGAGCGGGGCGAATGTTTCTAAAAGTAACGAGAAATAATAGCACTAGCAGTGAATGCCGGCAGCCGTCAATACAAAATATCAACATATTAAAAGTAACGAAGTACCGATATAAATCTTGGTTTGGTATTCGTTACTTCGGGTTTTGAATAGTAACGAGTACTTTTTCAACCCACCTCTAAAATAGACAAGAAATAAGTTAGAAAGATTCTTTCTATCACTAATTGGTACTCTATATTATTTTCTCTAAGTGGCCTGTTGAATTTCGGTAACGGAAATATAGTATATTATTCAACATGAAAACATGAGTTGCTTTGTGGAAAAATGCACAATTTATGGAAATATTTACCGATAGTAGCAGATTTTTTATTATCAAAACCTTGAAGCCTTGCTCTTTTTTAACGCTGTTCATCTTAATAGCTCCTTTTTTAGAGGATATATTAAGATTTCCACTAGGACATGATTACAATTAGTCTTATGTAAAAAATAGAGGTGATGCGATATTTTTTGGCGCAATGTAGTTATAGGGCCTTAAATAGTTTTAGGAAATTTTATTAAGAAATGTAAAATTTGGTGAATATTTCACTCATGTATAAATTTTTCCATATGACACGTTAAAAATGAAAAAATTTCAGCGGAATTTCACGTTGCCTAGACAACGTGGTATTTCCACTTACTTACAAACACAGAACAATCGAACCTGTTTGTTTGTATTGTCAATTAGAAACGTCAAAATCAGTCAAAATTAGTCGATTTGGTCATGTACACGATGAAGAAATCAATAAAGTAATTAAAAAAACTATTTCAGTTATAATTTTAATTATGTTGCGTGAAATTAAAAATAGTATAACAAAAAAAAACATTTTAATAGTATAATACTCCCATATTTCTCCATTCTAGAAATATTCTCCCTAAATACCGCTCGTGTATAAAAATTAACCAGATAATTTTCATTCGAGCTTGTTATACAAAATTCACTCGTTCTACGAACTCGTGAAATTATAAAAAACAAGCTTTTATGAAAATTATTGGTAATTTTTAAGCCCTCGTGGTGTTACCCGAGAATACAGGCAAATTAATTAGTAACGAAAATACAAAAAGGTGTTCAGATTATTTTCTAAACTATTTTAAAGAAATGCGAGGAAATTTTGGAGAAAAATAAAAAACAAAAAAATATAAATGCTTTATTTTAAAGTGCAATGTCCAAATATATTTTAAAATATGTACACACATTTTTAGTTAGTAACAATCAAAACACCAATAAGGTTTAGGACAAGATTTTTTTGTTTCCCCAAAGTTGTGCTCTTCTACAAAATGCATAAAAATTGGGTCTATTTTATAATCTTTAAACCACAGACCACAAACACCAAACTTTAATAATTTAATTTATTCATTTAAAGATAAACTTTACAACACTCCAGCTAATTACATGTAATTCAAATAATTAAAATATGACTTGAAAAATAAACATATAAGTAAACAAATATTTGCAAGTTAGGATCACTTCAAAAGTTTAAAATGAAATGAAAAAATAAGTAAAGCAATGAGAGAGATAAACGTATTGACATTTTCATGGGATAGAAAGAGAACAAATCGTAGCAAGGGCTTGGCTGATCTTTCTATTTCTATACTCCGAACTCGTCATTCGGAAATCCGATTATAGCCGAGGAAACTTACGGAGTCGGGTTTAAAGAGATTTTCTATTATAGACAGAAAATTTCTTCTATATGGTGTTACAGAGTTCGCCTGCAGGTCAGCTGAGGGAATTAAAAAAAAATTGCAACTGAAAAAGCATTTACGGAATTTTAATTCAGGCTAGCGGGGGATTAGGTATAAAAATTGTTTGCTTTAATGGTATATAACAAGGAAAAAGTATTAAGAAAATGACAAATCTAACAGGTTTCTTGTAATTAATCACCTTGGGGAGATTTCCACTATTAATCTTATAGATAGGTAGGAAGATTTTGAAAAAAATAAAAAAATTTCCCTCAATAAATCTTTCAAACTGTAAAAACGCCATTATAGAATACGACCTTTAATATCTAAAATTTTATTACGATAAAGTTGTTAAATTCACTCTTACTAAAAAGCAAATTTAACGCTGGCAGGTGTCACGTGACCAGCACGTGTCATCGATCAGACACAAAGGACAATGGTAATAAAGAATCGAAAGTCCTCCCTGATTTTCCAGTTCGCTTCACCTTGTGAGGTCGCTATGGAGATCATTGGCTCTTGTTTTCTGGTGAAAATAGGGCTTATAAAATGTATTATTTAAAAAAGAGATGTTTTTAATATTAAAACACTGTTTTTTATATATATATATATATATATATATATATATATATATATATATATATATATATATATATATATATATATATATATATATATATATATATATAATATATATATATATATATATATATATATATATATATATATATATATATATATATATTATATATATATATGATATATATGTATATATATATATATATATAATTATATATATATATATATATATATATATATATATAAATATATATAATATTTGCACTGGTGTTAAAGCATCGTCAAAATAATTTTATTGTTAAAACGTATCGACCATTTCTACGGTCTTCATCAGTCGTACAAATTCTTTTGAATTGCACAGTTTCGCCTTATGTAGGTCGGAGATAATGGACTCTAAGCAGATTTTCACTCACTCTGCGTTATATTCTGATAAATTTAATTCTTGAACCGTCTTATTATATTCTGAGCAATTTTTTGACGATGCTCTAACACCAGTGCTTCATTTCGAACCAATTCCAAAAAACATTTTCTTAGAATATGATTACATGGTTCAAGAATTAAATTCCTCATAAAAAATAATTTTCATCCGGTTGGTAGATGGGTGAAGGTCAAGGGTGATAAACTTAACAAGGAGTGCTCGATCCCATTTAAGCCCATATACGCCAATTTAAATGTCAATTCGGTATTTGTGACGTACTCCGTTTGCCTGTTTCTTTTGTTTACAAGTAGTATAAAGTCTTAATTTTTTAAAATATTATACATTACAGTTCTAATAGTAAGTGCATATCCAAAATAGTTTTTAAAAGTTGAATATTTAAGATTTTTATAAAATAAACCTACCTTCTGGGCAAAATGGGCAAACGGGTGACGTCCAAACATAACCTATATCTGCGGACAAATAATAAAATTGAGCACTCCTTGTTAAGTTTACCACCCTTGGGTGAAGGTCGTCTGTTATTCGGATCTTAGACTACTAGATTGCTACATGTTACTTGAGATGCAAATATTCTATTTTCATTTAGAATTTTTTCCTGACAATTTATGTGCAGTTTCAGACGAACATGGCCAAAGATTTTACCAGAAAAGTACTCAAATAGAGAAGCAGTACAATCAGAAGAAAAGAATTGAAAATTTACTTGATTGCTTATGATTTGGGTTTTTCATATTTTATATTCTTCATCCCTTCTCTAAAAACGTGTGGGTGGTAGGTACAGTGTACTCCGTCTATGACGTACTTCAGTTTATTACGTACACATTTCTTTATGGGTCCCGGGCAAAATACTTCTAATTTTTTACCGGTTATAGCGTACCATATATAATTTTATTTCCGGTTATAACGCTCAATATTTTTACCTATTCAGTTGCGAATTTCCGGTTGAAAAGTACGAGGGTACATTATTACAGGACAGTGGTTCCCCGCAGCCGCCGGGTAATTACCGGATTGTGGTTATAACGTTTAATATTTTCGAATTTCCAGTTGTAAGATACGAGTGTACGTTATTACCAGACGGTGGCTCCACGGCCGCCGGGGAATTACCGTGGGATTTTCTCTCGAACAGTGTTAATTTAATGGTTTTTTCGTTTTATGAAAATTATTGTGTTTTTTATAGCGTACCTCCGGTTATAGAGTAATCATTTTTAATCCCCAGTGGGTACTATATAAACCGGGATAAAAAAATTCAAAATGCAGAGTGTTGTTTTTACAACAAATCAGAAATTAAAATCGCCAAGTTTACACATACGCCTTCCGTGGAGCTCCTTAATCCAAATATTCAGTTAAAATGACAAACTTGTCCTGTAAATGTACGCTTAAACTTAACTATATCAACCGAAATCATGTTCTTAAAGGTTACGGGAACACATCGAAAAACAAAGGAAACAAGTGAAACTCGAAGGGGTGCGTTTCCCGGCATTTCCCGCGTAGAAATGTTACTCTAATTTCACTTTTAATTAAGTTTCGTCATTAATCAGAACGAAACCGACTTGCGCCGACTTTTGCTGTTGACAGGCAGAGTGAAGGAAAAGAAATGGTCTTCGCATTTCGACATCGAATAGGGTTTGTTCCAAAATAGCAAAAAAAAATGCAGAAATAAAGGTGTAAAATACCTATACTACAGAATATCGTGATAGCACACAATTTTTTAACGATGAAATTGAGGCAATAAATCTGCACGTTTAAAATTAAATAATCTATAGTAAAAAAAAACAATATAACACGCGTTTATAACAAACCGAACCAAAAAGTCGAAAATAGCACAAGCCCACACAAAAAGTGGTGTGTGCTGGGATTTTCTGGATTTTTTTTTTTTGCTGAACACGAATCCACAATTAAAATTGGGCAGCAAATCATCGAGTTCTTAGCGTGGGTCAGAGCCCGGTCCCGCCCGGCGATCCGGGTTCAATCCCCGCCCCGCCGTGGGACATATTTAGGTAGTAGTTTTTAAAAATAACGTCCGTGGTGGCACTACCGCGTTTTCTGGTGCTGTGAAATGCAAATTTGCTGTTTTAGTGCTTGGGCGGTTGACGGAACTGGGGCAAAAAAGATGGGTTAAACATCGAAAACCCGGCACTCACGGTACTCTGGGTTAGGAGTATATATGTATATGTCTAGTATAAAGTATATATGTATATGCAAGTCCTTCGTGAGTTGTCACAAAGATAAAAAAAAATCATCGAGAAAAGGCGTAATTTTTTTTTTTAATTTTAAAGGACAATATTTTAAAAAATTTAAAAGATACATAAAACTTTATATATTATAAGTTATGTATTTTTACAGGATCTTAAATTTAAGTAATATAAATTTTTTGCCTAAATGCAATATTTTTCAAGTTATAATCAAAAATCCGAATTTTCAGGATTCGTTTACGGTCTACCTATGGAGAAAAAATATATATATTTTAATTTTTAGATTGTTTCTGCAAATTTTGAGTCATTTGTGATTTAAATGAATAAAATAAAAGAAAAAGAAACCCAAAAATCACATTAATATGTTTTTTTTTTCTATTTTGAACTGAAATTTTTTGACAAAATTACATTTTTGTTTATATTTCCTTTATTATTTATCTTATCAAAAATGTCCATATAACTTTGTTATAAACAATTTAAAAAGCTTTTTTTTGTACTTGTGTAAATACAATTGAAACTGTCAAAAAGCATCTTTTCTTTTTAAACGCTTTTGTGATAACTAAGACGAGGGTTGTTAAGTTTTAGTACTACAAAAAGGTTACTTTATTATCATCTAATGATTCTACAAAGTTTTGGGAACGCAATTTTCACACTTATTTGAATCTTATAGAAACCGCCAAAAAAGGCCATTTCTATTTTTAATGGTTTTTTATGATTACTTGGACAGGAGATATTAAGTCTTAGTACCATGAAAAGCTTTCTTTATTATTACCAGAGGCGTTGATTAGCAGTAATACCCTAATTTTTGCCTTTTATTTTAGTTAATTTTTTAAATGAGGAGTTGGGCTCCTCCACTTTTTATAGCCAATATAAGCCGCAACCTATCATAAGTTCGTTATCGTTTCACATGAAGATATGCGATTTGGAACGTAAATTCACATAAGCATTCTAGCTAATTACCTTATAAGTTAATCTATATAGTTATATCAGGTAGTTTCTGAGATATTCAATTTTAAAAATCATCTTTTTCTAAAATTGACACTTTTACACTAAAAACATTAGGTAGGTAGGGAGTGGAAACTTAAACTTTGGTTTGTAAGTAGAGGACATACAGACAAATCAAAAAAAATTGCCAAGTAAAAAAATTACTTGGTCTAATTTTAGATCTTAAATTTTTGAAAAGAACCTTGGCTTCTATTTTACATAAATCTTTTTGGGGGAATAACTTTTAATAAAATGTACATTTTTTTAATCTCCGAATTTTACTTTTCCTAACTTAGAGTCTTATGACATACAGTTATCGAAGGTTTGATGGGAACTTTTTACAGCAACTTTTAATCTTTTTAAGTAATAATTTTGGAATAATAAGTTAAACATTTTTTTAACTTAAAATGTAAATTTATGTTGGTATTTATTAAAAAAGTTAAAATTGTTGAGTAAAATTAATGAAAAAGCCATTAATAAACCACTTTAAGTCGACCGATATAGTAAAGACTTAATTAATTTTTCGTTTATTTTTTGCAAAATCTATTTGTCTCGCAACAGTAATAATTGTTCTTGGATCTATACATTTACAAAAAGCTCTGATAGTACATATACCCAATATCATTAGTTTTAATAATAATTTTAAATAAGTTTCGAACATACCCTACAGAGAATAAGTCTAACCAGCTGTTACCTACCCACTGAAAAAATGACTCTGCAATTCGTTAATTGTCATAATTTTTCAGATCAGGGCGAAAGCCAAACTGGCGCAGGTTGATAGGGTCTAAGGGAGGCAGAAGAAAAAAATTCTGCCATTTTTTATGTTTATTACTAAAATATGTGTTATACACACATACATTTTGATTTATATTTGTAAAAATAACTTTTATAAAAATAATGTAGGAAATAATAATAATGAAAAATTGTCAGTTAGATAATTGCATACACAAACATGAATTTTATTTTTTTACAAACACTTATTTAGTAAACTAAAAAATTTTAAAGTTTGAGAGAAAAAAACCTGCATCACATATGATTAAATTTTAATGGCCCAATTTGTATTTTGTAAAAAAAAAAACATTTTAGTATGGCGATGCTTTAAAGATAATGTGACTGGAATAAAAACTAAAAAGTTTTCTGTAGGTTGCGTTTCTTTTCTGTAATAGTCGGTGGTCAAATTATATTAAACATCTGAAATTTTTCATATGGCTTTCAATTGTATTTAAAGAACATTTTCTAATATCTTTTTTTTTTGGTTAACTTTTCTTGATCGAAGCAGAAATTGACGCCAAAGTCGAATAAAACCATTAATACAAAAATCCCATATGATTTTTTGATATAATTGAAAAAAACTTATAAACAGTAAAATGATTTCTTTTATAATCATAAAATTTTAAATTTAAGCTAAATTGGATTCCAAAAAAAGCATACAAATGATGGTGGTTTAGCAGCTGCTTGTTTTTTTTTGAATTAGCTAAAAGCTTTAGCTGCGAAAATTTTTCTATTCTTGAAAAAAAAAACAATATTTAGGGATTTCGTGGTCTCTTTAAATTGGCTCAAGTCATATTTTTCAGAAATTTCACAAATTGTACGTTTAAATAATGTTTTTTTGGAAAGTAAAAATATTAATTGAGAAGTTCCTCGGGGTTTTGTTCTTA
>JAHBCN010027275.1:0-10161 GCA_019359885.1 Listronotus oregonensis | reverse complement strand
GACGAAATGCTTAGATATGGCGTCACGCATAGAAAACTAATATGTAATGACTAAAGTCGCCTTTATGTTATCGGCAAATACCATGATACTATTACTCGAGAAGATAAACCCACTTGGCGATTCAATTTCGTACGACGTTGCGCATGACGTCACTCGATGACAAAAATTCTGCTTGTCGGTTGGGAAAGCAGTGTTTTTAAAGCCTTTTTTAACGTTTATTGTATTTTGGCATTATTTATGATTATTATATATTGGTGTATAAATATTCTCTGATTATTATAATAGTAGGTAAGATATTTACTTAATTGTATGTGGGATTTAGGATCCGTGCTATGATAATAACCCTTTTTAAAAATAAGGTATAGAATAAAAAATAAAATGCCCGTTTGACATTGTTTAAAGGGTTTTAAAAAAACGAACAACAAACGATTATAATCATTTAAAGTATTTTAATTTAAACATATGCACTATGAATATCTAAAGGCTTGTTAATTAATAATAAACTAATAACACTTTATAGCGAAAAAAATGATTTATGGTTTTTATTTAAATAAATTTAGTTACCTACTTTAGACTAATACTTCTGCAGAAAAATATCAGTACATATTTTGTTATGTTGCAAAAAAAATAAAAACAAAAGTAGAGGATTGTGAAAATTTTTTAAAAATTTTTTATTGAGTTTTATGCTATACCTACCTATAAAGGATAGTCTATATTTTTTATATTGCTCATGGGTAGAGGTGTTAAGAAAATGACACTGTAATGTTTAACAATTCTGTTTATTTTTTAAAGAATATATTAGTACTTAGAAAATTAACAAATTTACACAAGAAAACCAAATTTCATTAATCTATTTTCTAATTTTCGTCATTTTTCTCCTTTTTACCTTGTTTTTTTTTAATATCTTTATTTAACATTAGAATTTTAAAAAATACAGTTTTGGGCCAAATCCATTTGCGATTTTAAATAATTTTTAGTAAACCCTTAATGACTCCCCATTTAAATTGTGAAAAATGTGGTCGAGTTTCTTACGCTAAGTTAAAAAATCTGGGTTTGGTTTAAAAAAAAAATAAACAATACACTAAATCCATCGAACATCTAAACCGAAATCGGAACGACATATTAAAACTCGCTGTTTCTGGGAAAATTTGTCATCGAGTGACGTCAGGCGTGAGAGAGATAGGCTTATCTCATGCGCGTGGGTTTCTCTTCTCGAGTAATAGGAGCTGTTTTCGGGTTTTTTTTTACGAACGATTCTTGAAAATATCCGAGAACGGCCCAGAACTGTATGCGCAGTAGCTCAATACTTTGAATCGTTCTCTGACAGTTCCAGGATTATCAGACATTTAAAAATCTCGAACGCAATCATAATTCCCCGATACGGACGGTTTTAGAACTGCCCCAAAAGGTGTCCTAGAAAAACGCGGACTCAAAAAAGTCCGAGAACAGTTCTTTAAAACTCGAACAGGCAATTTTGAACTGCGCAAGCGCCGGACGGTTCTAGAACAGTGATTTACCGAACCCAAAAACAGTATCATGGGCAAATACTATTTTGAACCAGTATTTATCGGCAGATCGCGTTTAATGGACTTTTTACTGACAAACCTTTTTTAGGGGTTTTTGGTAAAATAATAGAGGCTAGCGAATCATAATGTAAGACGGAAAATATGTACATAACCTATAAACACATTGCAAAACCCGTGCTTAATTTTTGGGCAAATTTAGCAAACATCACGTTTTTACTTAGTATAAAATTCCTATTGTCAGAAAGTTCCCTTCGCCATTTTGACTAAATTTGGTATACAGGGGTTTTTTTGGGGCGCTAACCACGAATCTGAAAACATTTTTTTGGTAACTTTTTGTTAAGTTGAACCCATTTACACCATTTTTTTTTGCACAGATTTCTTAATTTGACACCTTTTAAAAACATGTGTTTATATTTATCTTATGGCCGGTTGCACCAAAATTTGAAGGAACCCTTAGCGTTAAGTATTCCTTAAATCTGTAATGTAGCCAATCACATTGCTTGTTTTGCCATTTTAAGGATTACCTTGTGCAAAGGGGTTTTTTAAAATTGTTGGTGCGGGGGATTATCCAGTAAACATGGCAGCCCTTTTTAAAAAGTGAATCTTTTTAATTTAATGGTGTGAAATAAACATAAAAAATATTTTTTAAAAGGCGTTTATAAAACATTATGTGCCAATTTAGTGTAAAAATTAATCATAATTGTAACATGGCTTCTTTGCCCCATATAGCCATGCAAACGAACCAAATTTCTGCAAAATAGTACGAGCCCAAAAAAACTATTTTAAAATTGTCACTTAGGCGCCGCCTAGCGCCCAAACTATCAAACTAAGCAACTTTGTACTAAGGTTAGTTTACTTAAATCGACTAATTTTGGTCTGAAGAATATGTAGTATGTTTTTGAAAAAATTTACAGACACCCTGTAAAACAGAGTGTCTGCTTAAGTTCGCACCATATGAAAAACTTTTTTTTAATTCTTTTACGAAAAAAGTGATTCTTTTTAAATGCAACCATCAGATATCAAATTTTTTCAGTTGTATACAAGTTTTTTTTAGTTCAAGAGTAAATTACCTTTATATTTAATAATATCGAAAATTGTTATTAAGAAAAGTTAAGTACCTATGAGGCTCTCTTCGCATAAATGTACCACTTATTGTAATGGGTTAAACATTATTTGATACAGATCGGTATGTTACTGGTAATAAAGAAGTGAAACTTTACTGTAGTAAACTTTTAACTTGTATCCAGAACCGTTCTGTACGTTCTATAAACTGTCAAGAATGGTTCTACATGACTTCAATTAGTGTGTGGCTTTTATTATGGAAGACATTCTGTAAAACCTGTGTTATTGTTGTTTCTTTGTTTTTGGCTTAGATCCCTAATTGGGTCAATCGCCAGTACTCCCCGTTCCAGACACAGCTTTTCTGGGCTTTGTCTGTGTAGGAGTCTCCAGTAAGACGGGTATGTGCCCCTGGTGGCTCCCGAAATTACTCGATTTTTCTTTCTTATTTTGCAATGATTTTATCGATACAAGGCACAAACAATGGCAATCCGACCAAGAACTGCTACTGGTATTATTTATAACCGCTTTCTGTCAGTACTGTCACTTCCTGCTGAGCGCTCAACTATCTTCCGCCTTTAGGAAAATTCCTCGTGTGCCCCCAAAAACTGAAAGGAACAAGTATAGGAATCGTCGTTTACAGCGATTAGCCCCGAAGAAGTACTCCATCGTTTGGCGTGAGTTCTTCTTGTTCCCCGAGGGTGAAATCAGTTTATACGACTCCTCAAACCGCCTTCCCGAAAAAAACTGGAGGCCCGAATTAAATGCAAAGCAGCATTACGGGACTTCATTGGTCAAAGGACAAAGAGAAACTGCTGTAGAACCTTTGTTGTAGAACATTTCTTGACAGTTTAAGAACGGTTTTGAACGATTCCATAAGTAAAAAGATATATATTAAATGTATAGTGAACACTTATTGACAGTTCAAGAACAGGTTATTGTCCCAAAATTTGCGGCAACGCCAATTTTGACCAATTTTGGTAATACGGTTTTTTTGGTTGATCACGAATCTGAAAGAATTTTAGCGAAAACGTTTTGTTTCCAAGATATCCATCATCAAATTTAAAATCAAACCATAATAACCTTATTTTCACCATATTACGCACTACCGAGCGGCGTCCTCGCCAACCCATGGCACACGCGAGCGGCAAGTTCGCCTCGTGGTTGCCTCTAGCAGGTATATGCTCGAGGGTTATAAATGTCTCACAACCCTTTTTTTAATAATATCATAAATCCCAAAAGGTAAAAAGATATGTTATGACTTTTGTTTTAAATCATTGCATTCCAATAATTAATACTTCGCGTATGGATCGATAAGCAAGATTATTTGTCCATATTTCGGACAATTATCCAGCGCCATGCTATTCGCTTTTCATAAAATGGCGTCGCTTTGCGAATGTGACGTACGTTTATATTGAATTGTGAATTTAAGTGATATTTGTGCGAATTTTGCATCTAAAAGACTTTTATATAATAGGTAAGTAATTACTTATAATAGTTATCTGTATTTTTGGATTTTTACGTCAAAAGGTACAAAATTTAAATGGACTCTGGGTGTAATAACCCTGTTAAGATCCATTGGAATGTATGTAAAAATTGTCTTGCTCATTTAAGAAAAATGTATTATCCAGATATTTTTTCGGCTGTTTTTTTTTTATGTAGATAGGTTATAGGTTGCAAGATTTTAACTTTAAATATGTTAATTGATTTTATTGCCATTTGGAATATTATACGGATTTCGGCAGTGGTTTATCGTTCGCAATTCTTTTCAGTTAATTTGGTTTGCTTTGTTTTGTTTTTGCACTTAAAATCTACACAAATTGCATAACTCGTAGAGAGAAATGAATCTTATGAGTCTTTTTAAGCTAATAAATCATATAAGGGTATGTAAGAATGTAAGATCAAGATGTGCTACAAGTATAATATTAATGGCAGCATCTTTTTATTAGGTGTTTAATAAAAAAAATTATTAAGTATTTATTGACTGATGGGTAAAAAAATTCCTCTGGAATTTTTTTTTTATATTTATTACACCATTTATTGTTAATTATTCCCAAATAATTTATTTTGTAAAATTTTCTTAAAAAAGTACGAGATCCAGCCGCCTAAATCTGCAGGTATGTTTTATAAAATTAAAGTTTAATAAATAATATGTAAGAGTAGAATAGATTACAGCAGGCTTGCCTTTTCTCCTTGTACCTTTTAGATAGAAAAATGAAACTTGGGATTTTATAGTCAAACTTGTCGTTTTTTCACGCGATTTCCAAAAAAGGGCCCTTTGCTTAATTTTCAAATGGATCCCTATATATTATCACACTTGTGGTTTCCCTGAAGAAATTCTGTACTGCATTCTTAGCCCATTTGTAAAATTTTGACAGCTAAAAAATGTTTTTAAAAATTTATAAAACTCAAAATTTGACATGTGGGGTATCCAAAAATGTAAAAGTATACAGGGTGTCTCATTTGAAAATTAATGGTTAAGGCCTTTTCCGGTGGAACCGGAAATCACGTGACTTGACAAAAAACGTCAAGTTTGACATGATTATATTATATTCCCAAGTTTCGGGTCCGGTGTCGTTTACCTCCATTCGATTTGAACAAAATAAATATTACAGATAAAAAGAACACATTTTGTTTAGTAGATTTCAAAAGAAAAAAATCCGAAAAAATGCATTTTTGCAGAAAAAAATGAAATTAAAAGTCGAAAAAACGCTATGTTTTTAGGTTAGGTAAAACGCCAGAATTTGCGACGTTGTCGGATCAAAGAGAAATTTGTTTGACGGCGCATTTATGATAAAGAAATTTTACAATTTAATGAGGAAAACCTAACGACAACTAACCAAAAACTAACCAGAACTAGGTAATAGTTTGGAAGTTGTTGTTTGTTAGTCCTGGTTAGTTTTTCCTATAAAAAAAACTTTATTTCTGGTAAATGGAAAAAAACAACCTTCAATAATAACAAATTATTAGAAAACATCTGGCAACATTGCTTTTTAAAGGAGAAATTCCTAAACCAAATGCCATCGTATCATCTTTTTGTAGTTATTCTTTCTCACTTTTTTCATGTTATTCGGCCATATTACCTTAGTGTATTTTATATGCGAAATAAAGAAATTATTTTTATTTTGTGTTAATGTGAGTGAAAAATTAATTTTTTCAGACCCTATGTGTTTTATTATGGTGTAACAAATAAGTGAAAAAAAAATTATATCAAAATATTGCCGTTTATAAATGGAGCTAAAGTTCACCGAAGCCCCCAGTTTCATTTTTTTTAAATTTTTAAAAGTGCAGAAAAAAAAGGAGGCGGGCCATGCTCCTGGATCACCTGGATATTTATTTAAAGGTAGTTGCGGGTTTAAAATTTCTGCAATCTGCTTTGCTCTCATGTATTATCCATAAAATTAGGTTTTATCAAAAAACATGTACCTGTAAATTCAAGCTGTCGGATCTTATAATATAAGAGATTTTTTAAGGTAACTTTTTTATTTTTTTATCTATATGTTCATATTAATACAAACAAAAAAAATAATCCAAATGGTTTTCTACAAGCGACGAAATAAAAAGCAAAAATATAATCTAACCATAAAATAGTACTATACATAAAAAAGAGAAAAAAATATATACAAACAACAAGAATAATAAAATAAAGTGATTTAGCTAATAAGTTACTCTGTTATAATAGTCTCTTTATGGCTGAGACACTCACATTAAAGATATCACACTGTGAGAAATGATTGTTATAGTTCCGCAGCAGTGAAACATAACTGCATCTGTTTAGTTTTCCTAGCGGAAATATGAAAAAGTACTGATCTTAGTTGGGTTTTACAAGTAATTTTTCCATTAACTAATTTATGCAAGAAGATAAGCAATGGTTTCCTTCGCCTACTCTCCAGGCGCTGCATGCCAGAAAGAAGTAGTCCCGTTTCAAAAGGTACATTTTGTTAAGGGAATCGCTTTTTATATAGTAGATATTTTAAAACTGTATTTTGGACCCATGCAATCCTGTTGATAAGACCTTGATAATGTGGATTTCATATGACTGAGCAGTATTCCAAACGACTATAGAGCAGACTGTTGTAGAGGGCTATAAGTGCCTTGATGTCGTAACTACTGTTTAAGTATTCCAAACATTGGCGTAGCCAGGATTAGGTTTAGGAAGGACTATAAAATCATAATGTTCTAAAAAAACTCATTAATACTCATTTTAATATTTTCCCAAATAATGAGACAAAATAAATGAATAAATTATTATTTTGTAATTTCTTTATGAAAAAAATATTCTTAAACGAAAAGAATATGTATTGTCTCCTTTGGGGGGGGTGCAGCTTGGCAACCTACGCCTTCGTAAATACGCCTATGATTCCAATGTATTTTTTAAGTATTCCCAAATCATTTCTTACGATTTGGAGATAGCTTTGCTGCTTGACCATGCGAACAAGCATAGAGACAGAAGAAGAGGTGTATAACCTTTCTCTCTCTCGTTTCAACGTGCTGATTGGTCCGTCCGAATCTGCGTGCTGATTGGTTAGCTGCTCCCTGTCAACCAGTCAGCACGTTGGAGCAAAGAAAAAGGTTATACACTTTTTTTCTCTCTTTCTTACGCTTGTTCACACGAAGCGGATTACTGAATTTACACATGATTAATTTTCATTTTTTTTCAAGAATTTAAAGCATTAAAATTAAGATCAAGATAATTTTTTCATTAATTTTTTTATTTTTTACCTTTCGACTTTTTATCAACAGATCAACACAAAATTGAATTAGATTATACTTACCTGTAATTAAAGATAATTTTCAAAAAATTTTCAGATATTTTAAAAAAAAATACACGTGATTTGGGGAGGGGGGAATGGTTGGTCTTAAACCTCACCATGTATCACCAGGGGGAAGGGGGGTTAAAAAAAGATAAAAAACATTAATGGACGCCCCCTTTTTTTTTGAGACCACCGGTTTCGGTTTTGGTCACAATTTCGGTGTCGGCCGAAACTTAGTGTTGGGAATTGTCGAGCGTTTAGGGCGTGTGGTCGCTGTCTGAGATCGTGGGACGGCGGGTTGTGTTTAGTTCATGATAAGTTGTTGATGTAATATGACAAATAAATAAATACATATTTTTTGGTTACTTATTTTATTTAAACGAGTTTATGTTTGGATATATGTAAAAAATACACTACGTTTTAATATACAATAGAAATTTTAATATGTTAAATACATTTGGGTTTCCCCGGGAAACTCAGGTCAAGAGAGAAGTTTCGGTTTCGCTAAAAATCCTGTTTTGGTTGGACACTAGTCATTTTACTACCATATTCTCCTTTTTTTTTTATTAATAGTTCTGCGTAAGATTAATCTACCTGAACAACCCAGGGTAAACCTAAATTATTTTAATTTTCCCAAAAAAAAAAACAAAATATCCAATCTAATACTGTTAGATTATGCATATTGTGATCGCCAATAAGATAGAAAAAAACATTTATGGTTTTAGGGCGCTTTATTTCGATCTACTTACAGACTGCTTTTTTATATTTTAGCTCAGTTTTAGGGCGCTATAATTTAATCTATTTACTTACCTGCTCTATTTTAATTTTTCCCCAGTTTTAGGCGCTATATTTTATTTTTTTTACTTAATTACTTTTTTTCAATGTTTTTGCTGTTTGGAATTTTGTACACACTGCTTAATGGCTTTTTAAAAAAAAAATATTTGGGGTTTTAAAAAAAATAATAATAAATAGACAGATTAATAATATGGCAGACATTTTTTTTTCAACAAGTTTTCTTCTAATGAGCTATTATTGTGTTTTTTTTTTTAATCATAAGCTGCCTGAACTAAAAAAATAAATAATATTTACTAAATAAGCTTATCAGCATTATTCAATTTAACTTAAAAAGGAGCAGTTAATGATAATAAAAAAATGGAAATTTAAAAAATTGTTGAAATTATTCCCACGTATAATAAAATTAGTAACATTAAGCACCAATGTTCATAATCTATCGCTACTTTTTTCCAAAAAAATAGACCGACTTCCAGGTAATAAATCATCAAAAATTACGGGGGTCTCAGGCATTGGACTATCAACATGCTGCAGTTTTACTACAGTTACCTGTACATATTTTTCGTATAAGAAATTGACTAAAAGTCTCGACTGCTTCTGAATGCAGTAAAAAACCCCGAAATTAGCATTTATGATACTATTAGGGTAAGTTCATTTAATTATCGCAACCGTCCGTACAAAGTCGTATTTTACCTGACTGAAATAATATATAAGTATTCCTGATGTCGTATTCGCGGATATATTATTGCACACCTGAAATTCTCATCCCGTTGGCATGGCCATAAAGAACCAATTTCGATGATTTTCATTGCAGTGAGATAATCGATATGTCTAGTCATTTTCTTATATCTTAATATATCTTTTATAAATACTATACTTAGATTTTTGTACCTGTCCTAGACTTATTATTTATTATATGATAAAATACTGTCTTCTTATTTTAATATTTAAATGCGGCTCCGCTTTTTAGACAATATTTTCTACCTCTTCCTAAGAACACAATAGTCTAGGGTAATAAAATACTTTGGGAGGCTATATAAAGAAATTATTTTTACGGAAGTAAGTCTACGTTATTTTGAAACGAATGATTTTTGTTTATTTATTTTTTTATATTTCTTATTTTCAAATATAAATAAAATGTATGTTAATCAAGAACCTCAAAATTGTAACTTATTAAAAAAATTTTTCATATTTATCAAAATTTTGGTATTCTGTTGGCTTAACCATAAGATAGAAATATGAATTAAAAATTTAAAGGGGCCCGTCCCGGTCTAATATGAGGCAGCTCTTTATGACGAAATTTGCGTACCTTTCTTTTTTTGTCGCTCCACTTTCTATTAACAAAGATTTTCTTTGAAACATTTCCACTGAAAATTCAAACCCTTTAAAACTTAATAGTTTTACCCTACTTATTTCTGGGTCTTGCAGATGATTTCTGACAGTTCGAGAAATACCCAGAGTCGGGTTTTTTTTTTCCCTACCATAGGAACCATGTACAATGCGCTAATTGCTTGTTTGTGTCCCTCTTCTTGTTTTAGAAACCTGTAAACTGTCGCTTTTCCAACTCCGACCCTTAAAGCACATTTTTCAACTCTCACCCACACTAAAAATCACAGTTTTGGTCATTTATGATATAATCGAATACGTTTTTAACAATTTTTTGTTTAATGTTAAATGGCCCAGGTGTGCACGTTTTGTTAAAGAAGCCATTTTGGTAACTATAACACTGTAACAATAATTAAAAACCCCGCAATTGCAAATTTAGAAATATACAGGCAACTGCTTTCCAATAAAACCTGATTAGTTTGCCAAATAAGGGCCATCGAGGTAGACAGTAATCAAACCTAATTGGTCTGCCAAATAATGGCCGTCGGTACGTCATTGGGAAGGTAGATTGGATTAGGGCCTAACAACTTTCTGGGAAATTTTATTTTATTCAAATATGCATTTTAGTTATGAAATGATCAAAATTTAAATTTGGTTGTGTTGTTCTCAACAAATATAAAAACAGAACATTAAACCGGGAATCG
>JAHBCN010027274.1:0-10109 GCA_019359885.1 Listronotus oregonensis | reverse complement strand
ACGAAAAAAAAAAACCAATATAATAGTCCCGGGGGAGAATTAAATAAAAACAAAAATTTATTAAGTAAAAAATATTAAACGATAATTTATTAAATAAAACATATTTGGTGAAAAAAAAGAAATTTTTTTTTAAAAAATTTAGAAATTTTTTTGTCCCTTAAATAAATTTTTACTATTATAAAAAACCCAAAAAAATTTATTTTTTATGTTAAATTAACTTATTTGGTTTTAAATTTATGTACCCAAATTTATAACACTTTATATTCTTGGTAAAAAAAATAATCACGGCAAATTATGCCTAAGAAATTATTTTTTTTTTAAAATAATAACTGTGTTCTCAAAAGTTACCCCAGGGAATTTGGGGGAAATAAATTAAAATTTTTTTAACCCCCGGATATTGAGATGCGGCTTTCTGCATTGTCTTCAGATAGCTCCCAGGAGAAAAGTCTATATGATGTGGTTAGGCCATTTTTCAAAATATGCTTCCCCGGTGCAATAAATTCATTTTGTAATTGCATTTTACTTGCAATTTTAACTACTGGAAACTAAAAAAAAATCGCTCCAAAATCGTTATGAGGGGGATCCCGAAATAATTTTTGGGGAATTAGAATTCCCCGGGGGGCGTTTGGGGTTTTGGCCCTGCGGGGAAAGGTAATGATGGAAAAAACAAAACCGAAAATAATTTTTTATTTAAATAAAAATTGTTTTTTTTATTAATATTAAATTATCCATCAAAGGTTTAATTTTTTTAAATTTAAATACTTAACATTTTTTTTTAAAATCTTTTTTTTTTTCCTTTTTCTTCTTCCCCTTCGTCAGTTTTTTTCTCGTCACTAGAATTTGAAGAAAAATTTTTTATTTTTTGGGGTAAAAATTAAACTTTGTGATGGATAATTCAATATTAATAAAGTACAATTTATTATTTAAATAAAGTTTTTTTTTCATAATTTGAATTTTTTTTCACTTTCTTCATTACCCTTTTCCCGCAAAACGACCCCCGCACCCCCGGGTAATTTAATGCCAGAATTTTGTTCGGCATCCCCAAAACCCCCCCGGTTCCCCTGTTCAGCTAATTTTTTAATGGACGGGGGCAAAAATTTCCCCCCCCAAACACCCCCCCCCGGGGCACCCTCACAGAGCGACTCCCGAGCGCCCCCCCAAATAATTCTAATGCCAGAATTAAATGCGGCATCCCCACCCCTTTTGTAAGGATTTTTTTGCGATTTTTCCAGTCGTTCTTTAAAATTTCAAGTAATTATGCAATTTTTAAAAAATTTTTTTCACCAGAATAAAATTTTTTGGAAAAAAGGGATAGCCAATCATATGATCTTTTCTGGGAGCTTTCTAAACACAATGCAAAAAACCACATCTCGATATCTGCTGACCTTAAAAAATTACTTTATTTCGGTCGATTTTGATCTAAATGCCCTGGACTAAGTGAATCGTCACCAGATAATTTATATTCCTTGTCACCAAAAATAACAGTATCACCTTATTCAATCAGTTCTACTTAGTTCCTATACGCTTTGGCAATGTAATTTTATTGTTTGGCCATTAATTGCAATTTTGTGCGATTAAACATATATTTACAAATAGTTGTTTTCAATAAGTTTGACTCAAGCAAGTTGGTGACAGTTTTTTCTAGAGAACATACTTCTATGATAACTAAAACAAGAGTAATTTGGTGAATGATCTTACACTAATAAGTAGCATTTACTGTGCGATGTTCATGTAAAAAATCAATGTGTAAAAAGGTACGCCAGTAAAAAAAAGTGACTGCATGCACTTTGCCAGTTAACAGTCGACTCAGGCTTCCTAAGTCACTCCATACTGGCCTGTTTGCTTCCAGATATGTGACAGTAACAATTCTTTTAAAAAATGTCTGTCTAGCAAACCATGCTGCAACTTTTGATAGATCTTTTTTTTTTTTTTTATCTTGGGACAGTCCACGAAGGCTGATGCCTAAGTACTAACGTACCGTGGGTGTCTTCAGTGTGGTGAGAGGGAGTTTGTTCACACGGGACTTAAATTTTTGGAGATTGGGGGGGAAAAGGGAAAAAATTTGCGGGCAGCAGGTTCCATAGTCTTGACACTCTAGGGATAAAGGAACGAAGAAAGCGGGAAGTTCGGGGCCTCTCTAACTGAACTGTAAAAGGATGCATAAAAGTTGCACTACGTGTTGCTCTGTTGGGAGCTGCCAGAGAAGGAATAATACTGGCCAATTCCTCTAAGCAGAAGCCGTGAAAATACCTATAGAAGAGCGACAGATCCCCTACAGCTCGACGATGGGCAAGAAGAGGAAGCCTTTTTGTGAGCGTTGGATCATTAATAAGACGAACAGCTTTTTTTTTAATGGAGCCCCGAATGCTACGTCTTGAGGGGACGCCATTCCCCAGACATGAAAACCTTTTTCCAAAAGGGTATGATTTGGGATACATACAGAGTGTACAGATTGGAAAAGAGAAATATTTTCTGGCTCGAAAGGGGGAACCCCAATTTTTTTGGGGAACCCCGCCGAAGATGGATGAAATGTGTTTGTGCCAGTTGAGGTTATTCTCAAAAGTAACCCGACTAGATTAAACGACTCTTTGTTCTGCAGAACTTGGCCGCTCATATTGGGGAACATGACTTTTTTTTTGAGGTTTAAACTGAACACGATTTTTGGCCCCCAATCCAAGATAAGTTTGAGGTCTTGTGAAAGAGTTTTTGCAACCTGCGCTTGTTTTCAAAATAGAATTACACGGGGTTGAAATTGAATACTAGGGGGGGGGTACTATCGTCAGCAAAACTATAATGGGATTGATTGTGGAAGAGAAGATCGTTATGTGAAAGAAAAGCGTGGACCCCGGGATGAGCCCTGGGGCCCCAGCTTTTGGGGTTTTACCATCTACACTAACTAATATCTCATTAAAAAAACTGGAAAGCCAAAGCAAAGCTTAGGTGGAAGACCGTAAAAGGAAGTTTTTAAAAAAGCCCATCATGCCAGACCTGATCAAAGTTTTGGGTATGTCAAGAGCAACGATCTATTCCCAAAAACTCAAGGGACTTGTTCCAGTTGTGTGAGACAAAGGAAAAAGTCAGCTGTGGATCTACTGTGACGGAATCCCAAAATTTCTATCATGTAAGATCTTTTGTTTTTTAGATCAAATTTGGGAATTAAGAATTTTTTTCCATTACCTTGCAAACAACTGAAAAAAAAGATATAGTCTATAGTTAGAAGGGGCTTTTGGATCCTTTTTTTGGGGCAGGTTGCACACGTGCAGCTTTCCAACTCTCCGGGAAAAGCCCGTGTCGTAAGAGATTCGAAAGAGGCGAGTTAAGATGGGTGCAAGCTCGGGAGAAATTTTTTTTTAAAACGATTGCTGGTATGCCATCCAGCCCAGACGTTTTTTTTAAAAAAAACTTCAAACGCCCCCCAAATTCTGTTCTGCTGTTAAGGGACCTTCCAAGTACACACTTTATGTCAAGCAAACACGCGACCTCCCAACAGTGTTTGATCCTTAAACTGTGCAGTTCAAGAGCAAAATGCGTTGCACAGGGGAGCGGGGAAAATGTTGCTCCAATATCGAAGTGCCGCTACACAGGGTGTCCCTCGTAAATTAGAAAAAAAGCTGAAATGATGCATTACATTGCATTGCATTTAGGGAATTTACGCTAGCGCGCACTAAACAAACAATAACATTATCCAGTGCCTATTTGAAATAGGGGAGCAGTGCCGGACTAAATTTTAATTAATTTTTTTATTCATGAAATATATTTTATCTAATTTTGACAATTTAAAATGACACTTTTTAAAGCCCATTAACCTTGTCAAATATCTAGTTTTCATTACTAGTTACAAAAAGTAAATTTTTTTTTTAAATGGTGATGAAAAGTATTTTTACAACGTCAATGAGTTTTGAAAATTTTTTTTTACTTCAAATTAAAAAAAAAAAGAATCATATCATGTTCAAAAAAAAAAAAATGATTGTGTCAAACGCGTCGGGAAACACTATTTTTCATAACTTACATTTTTTTGCTCCGCTCGTTACGAAAAATAGTGTTTTCCCCCCAACTGGGTGCACAAATAATTTTTTTTTTATGTTATAATACTATTTTTTTTTTTATTTTGCGTTTCTATACATATAAATATTATGTTAGGTAGTAATATATAAACAATGGGGAAAAAAAATTAATAAAAAAAAAATTTAAAAGCAAAAATTAGGGGCTAATAAAAGTTTGAACGCTTTCTGTATTTTAAAAAAAGGTTTTGGGGATTTGCTTGGTGATCAGTAAGGGGGGATCGTGTAATCCCCCGTCCTCTATCGGTTAGGAATGATTTTAGTTGACTGGACTTGCATATGGCCGTACAAAAAAAGGTTTTTTTGCGAGATTGGAACAAACTTATAAACAAAAAGGGGAAAAAATATTGGTACAGATAACCCAAATTTTTTTTTTCTGCTTGGATTTATGTTTTCGATAGCGATAATAAGATTTGAAACATCCTAAATGTATTGATACAAAACGAGCATATTTTTTTCTAGAGGCCCCCTTCCGTTTGGCAGTGCGAGTGGTGCGAGAAAAAAAAAATCATAGTATAACCTTTCTTCGTGGCTCCAACGTGTCGGCTGATAGACGAGAAGAGGCCGATCAATCAGCACGCAGCGCGGGGTATATATATTCCTTCCACAGACCAATGAGCACGTTGGCGGATCATCAAATAACAGTTTATACATTTTTATGAACAAAAGAAATGTATAAATCTACCATTAAACACAAAAAAGTCAATAGTAAAACTTATTTAAAATCTATAATTATATGGAAATTCTATCGCAAATTACAAAATAAGTCGGTCCAAAAACTAAAAAATTCACACAAGCGGCCAGTACGAAACTGGCCGACAACAAACGTGTAAATAAAATCGGTTTGCTGGTCCGTTCTGCGCATGATTTAAGACACTAAGCGATGACTACCGCCACAGCGCACGGACACATTTTTTCGCCCATAAAATCTAATTTTTGAACTGCGCATCTGATACCCTTTGTCGGTCCATATGAAGGTCAGTGGTTCTAATCCTTTCACTTCTGGTAGAAATACCGTAAAATCAGTCAAGATTATACCTTTGGCAACGCTGTTGCTTAATACGTTTGAACCAAAGAACAACAGGTTCTTCCTGCTCCAACATTTTTATCAGCGCTTACTAGATTATTTTTAACTTACGTGCTCAATTTTGATCCACCCTCGTAGTAAAAATAGTATATAAAATAAGCTTATCAGTTTATGACTGTTATTTTGATAACCGTTCGTTTATGAGAAAGTTTAAAGATAAAAAGGTCACCAATAAAGATAATTATGTTCTATTTACAAATAAATTCTTAAGACGATCGGAACGTTGGGTGTTATCGCACTGTGCGGATATTTTTTTTTAACCAAACTGATTATTCTTTACTTTTTGGTGTTTTTGCGTTTAAATAAAAGCAATTATTTAAAAATTATTGTAGAAAAGCGGAAGAAAATACTCGATTATTAAACATTTTTACTGTGGTGGTTCATCTTTCTTAGAAAATTGTAATTTTAGTTTTTTATCAAAAACACATTTATATTAGAATTAGAATCAAAAAATGTATTGTTTTTAAGGAAATTGTTTAGCTATTGTTAATATGTATTAATTAGTGGAAAAAGTAACTCGACCTCCTTATTATTGTTGCTAAAGTAAATAAAATTATTAATTTTAAAACTTTTTCATTAATTGAAAAAAGTTGTTTGCTATACTCGTTTTTCGATCCAAAGAAGAGCCGTTCGCCTCGTATTGATCCCATTCCTTGAGAAGAGCTTTTTGTTGAACATTTTTTAAGGTTTTGGGATCATTACTCAACCAGCAAATTTGTGTTTTATTTTGCCCTTAAAAAAAAAATGTTTTATAAAACCCCTATAGAGGTTTGGGATATTATTATTTGTTTTATTTTTGCTTTACACAAGACAATTAGTTATCAGAAGCAAAATACTACAAACCTATGGTGTCAAGAATATTCTCAGGTCTAAATAATAAAACTAATTTAAGTTCCATGTTTTTTGTAAGGAGCTTTACAGAACTTAAGTACGATTTTTGATTTAAAGCTTTTAAAACTTTTAGACACCAAATTGATGTTGGCTTTATAGGATACGATTTCAAACCATATGTATAAAAATAAAATTATGCAGCATATGCTCCTATCCAATTTAAACAGTGTGGAAAACATTGACAAGAACATTAGTCTTTTTGTAGATTTTCAGCTCTGCTTTAAGTCAGGTTATATGTATATTTCTTGAATCATGAATTAAAATGAAGCTTAGATGGCAAAAATGACCTCCACCACTGCAACCTAACCAGATTTATTGTGGTTTCCCTGCACGGAAAAAAAATATACTAAATTTAAGCATAATAATATTAGTTTAAGGTTATCTTAGCTTTGTATATCCCCAAGACTATATCGTTTTAATTTGAGAATTTAAAATCTTCATTTAAATTTATTTAAATTAAATATACACATCGTTATTTGTAACATATGAAAGATTTATTTTTATGCATGCAATTGAATCAAATTGTTACTAAAAATTTGGAAGATATCAGTAGCTCAGCATAAGTCGAAAGTTTCTTTAGAAATAAATATATGATTTTGTTATATTGAAGATTCTACCGAATCTGAAAAGTTAATTCGGAAATGTTAGTATGTTTAAAATAAAATATCGTACTTTAAATCTGAGCCTACAATTGTATTTTTAAGAATATGATATACTCAAATTAAATATTTAAATTTTGGTTTTATTATAGCAAATCTTTGGTATAAGTAGGTTTTGTTTTATTTAGTGATATTGTAATATTAAAATGAAAATATTAACTATTTAATTTAATAATTTTAACATGTTCGGTTTAATATGCTGACATTTTTAGAACTGAAATATGTACAGGGTGTAACAAATTCGAGTGTATCCATGGGGCTTTTGGAAACCATGGAATACGAAGTCGGTTAAATTAAGGCAAAATTGCGCATTTACTTGCCGAACAAAATGCCTTTTAAAATGTGTCAGATTTTCGAATAGTTCCAAAGATATACGGGAAAAAACCAAAATTTTGAAAAATGTATTTTTTTTTTTTCTAACCCTATTTATTAACCGATTTTAAAATTAATAACACATTCATATAGCCACTTTTTCCGCTAAATATTAGTGTTTTTGGATTTCCCTTTTCAACGTTTCGTTTTCTGACGACCATCATCAACTTTTTTTTTTTCTTGTGTACGCCATATAGGATCTCTTTCACTCTCATTACTTTTTGAGCTAAGTACCGAACCACAAATCTGATATGCAAGTGTGATACATCGTTCAATAAGAAACTCAAAACTAAAAAAAATCCAATATGGCGTCCACAAAAAAAAATAAAGTTAATCATGGTCGTCATAAAATTAAACGTTGAATGGCAAATCCAAAAACACTAATATTTAGCGGAAATAAAGTGGCTATGTAAATGTGTTATTAATTTTAAAATCGGTTAATAAATAAGGTTAAAAAAAAAAAATCAATTTTTGAAAATTTTTTTTTTTTTGTATATCGCTGGAACTATTTGGAAAAATTACACATTTTAAACGGCATTTTGTAGGGCAAGTTGCCAACTTTACCTTAATTTAACCAACCTCGTATCTCTTACGGTTTTTAAGATCCCCATGCATACACTCGAATTTGTTACCCTTATTACATTTAAAGAGAAGTTGCTGCACCAATAACTGAACACATTCTTTTTTAAAGTATCCGGATTTTTTCCGTATTCAGTCAATTTTAGTAAAATAATGTTGTATATGACCTCACACTGTTGACCTAAACAACGTTACTTTCATTAAAATTGGAAATACAAAAAATATACGGTTACTTTTTAAAAATGATAAAAATCCATTATTACGTTTAGCTAAATTAATATAGGTATACATTTTTTTAAAAGTTTTTTCGCTGTGTTAAAAAAGTCCATTATAATTATAACAGGTTTAGCTGACAACTACAAAAAACAACAGGTAAAAAATCTTAACGTTTATTAAAAAATATCTTGCTGGAGTTTTTTAAAAATCTGTTAAATAAAAAATTATAATTTTCATTATAGAAGAATTAATTTGTTCTACTTTCTTGGAAAAAGAAAGTCTTGTTCTCAACTTCGTAACGAAATAAAAATCAGTTCAGCTATTTTTCTTTGAACAGTCATTCGAGGCCCAACCAACGGGTTAGTTTTTAAGAAGGCCTTCGGACAACTCTGGCAACTGGTCTTCCTCTGACATTTTCTAAAAAAAATAAAATAAACATTCGAAATGCTAAAATTAAAATATTAAGCAACACATTTTTCTGTAATAAGTAAATAGGTGGGTACATCAGATTTCTATACCAACATACAGATAAATAAAAATAAAATATAAATAAAATGCATGTTAAAATTTAATTTAAAAGTAAATTAACCCTTTTACATACGTAGAGAGGCGACAAACTACAAGTACAAAGTGTTTTAAATATAATTAATTCAAAAAACTGTTTCTCAAATCGTATACTACGTTTTTCCTAGGTACTCCTGAACATTTAACTAAAAAGGTAAAGATACTCAGGCTTATACAAATATAGAAAGCAAGATACATAATATTTATTATTATTATACATTTTATTTGTAAGAATTTTTTTCAAACATTTGCAGTTTGGGGTACCTATAGGCTACAGGGAGTCAAAGTTTTAAAATAATATACTTAACTTTAAAACAGTTTGCTTGAAATAGCTTTAGTCAATTTCATTTTTCCCATATTCCTAGTTGGCAAGTTTTAAAAAATGTAACGCGCGCCAATGCCTTTCAATTCTATTTAAGATTTTTTGAATAGTTAAAAAATAATTATTTTAAAAATAATGCCTAAAAATATACAATTTATTAGACATTGGTAGGTATATGTATATATTTTTTGTTAGGTATACTGAATTTTTATTTACCTCTGCTTATATTCTGTAGCCTGTAACAATATTAATGGTTTATACAATGTACTTAGTAGTTTTTTAGTCAGTTAATATCTAACATTTTATATAAACATGTTTAGTTATGAAAAAAAGCGTATGCTCCTATAGGTAAGTTTATTTAAATAAAAATGCCTGTTTTGGTGACAATTGAGATCTATCGACCCTTGGTTTTTTGGACAACAGTTTTATAAAACAATGGTGTAAATACTTACCTAGGCTTGAATAACACTATCACATCCCCACTGTTGTAAAATGTCTTCAACTCCCATTATTTAATCGTACAAACACCCAAAAAAAAAAACACGTGCCGGGGGCTAGAACAGTCCTTAAATTTCGCTATACCCTTCACCTTGATCTATAATCACAAGAATGAACGGGCAAACCAAAAACACCGCCAATTTCCGGTGCCAATCGGGGTACATCGTAGGTGGACTTTCTAGTGAAAATTTCCGAATTTCAAAAATTTTATATTTAGATTATATTGCAAATATATTCTCAAATTGAGCAATCCAAATGTTTCAAATTGAACATACAGGACGCGTTCTTTAAAGGATATGTCATTTTAATTTTAAAAGTAACTGAAATTCAAAGTAAAATTATATGTTATTTTAAACTGAAGAACAAAGAAGTTCAAACTAAAATCATGAAAGTCTTAGCTTTAGACTGTATTTTTTAAAGTGAAAAAAATATTCTGAGAATATGAAATAATTTTATTAATCATTTTGAAATACTTCTTTTAAGGTGGCTTTCTTCAAATAAGAATCGGTAATCTCAATTTAAATAAATATAAAAAAAAAATATCTAAATAACCCCATTTTATAAAAATGTTTTTTTCTGTGTGTCGTTCTTTAGAGTACCTTGTCCAGGCCCTTCTTCTTAACTAGACTCCAGAGTCTTGACCCCCCCTCCATATATCTTTCCGGTTTTGGCTTTTCCTCCCCAAAACCTAGTAAACCAAAACCTACATAGTTCTTCACAGTGGCACCACACATGTACGGCTGTTTCTTCAGCCTCCTGGCAGAACCTACACAGGCTATCCTCCACCAGGCCAAAATGAAGCTTACATTTTGCAGTGCCATTTTTTACCCTTTTAAGAGGGTCAATGGCCTTTCAGTAGT
>JAHBCN010027273.1:0-10165 GCA_019359885.1 Listronotus oregonensis | reverse complement strand
ATATATATATATATATATATATATATATATATATATATAGAAAAATCGAAAAAAATTTTTTAAAGGTTGCCAATAAAAAAAGAAATTTTTTTAAATAAAACGATTTTCATTTCCTTTAATAAATTTTTAAAATTCCTTAAAAACTTTTTATACCATTTTTTTGATGAAGATTATTTTTGAATAATCAGGCGAAAATAATTTAATATTTGCCTATTTATTAAATGAGGAAAATTAAGATAAAAATAAAACAAGCAAAAGATTTAACTTATTAATTGGTTAAAAAGTTGTGTTTTTTTGCCACTACTTAACTTGTTTTATTTTTCTCTCAATTTTCCTTATTTATTAAAATAAATTATCTTCGCCTAATTATTCCAAAATGGCTACTTCTAAATAATGGTATATGAAGTGTTTTTGTAAAAAAACTTTGAAATCAATTAAACGGTAATGAAAAATGCGGTGTTGCCATTTAAAAAAACACTTTTTTAAATTTGCTGTAAAAACTGGCAATACTGTAAAATTATTTTTTGCAAATTTTTTTAATCGGGTTATTTTAACCAACTTTTCTCTTGAAACTAATGCTTTAACTGTTCAAATAAAAGAAATAGCCTATGTCAGGTTTTAAAAAACTTACCCTGACTAAGTTTTATTTAATTCAAAAACCCAATTTAGAAAAAAAAAAAAATCCCACTTCTAAAAGTTTTTGTTTTACACCCTGTATCTTAAAAATCGGGCCATTTTAAAGCAAAATTTATATAATATATTGAATTATTTTTGGCCAAGGGATCTACCATTTACCGATAACAAATGTTTTTGAATCACCCTGTATAAATATTAAAAAATAAAACAACAACATATTTTAAAAGACTTTGATATATTCAAATAAAATTTTAACAATCAGACCCAATCAGTATTTAAAATGCGCATGTACAATAAGAAAAAAAAATCTACTTTTAATTCCATTACTCTATTCACCACGTCTGTTTAGAAGACGAGCCTTAATCATTTTTGTGTTCTTAAATATTATTTAATTTAAATCGTAGTAGACTGAAGATTACTGTCTATTTGAAAGTGGGACTTTCATTAGGTCTGATCAGTCTTTAGTTCCTCCATGATTTTACAAAGACACTTGGCTGTTCGAAATAGAGACACCTCCGATTCTTTATATGGGTTGCTTCTGCTGCCTAGGTTTGTCACATTGGAAATTGAAATAGTTGATCATCTCCTGTTCCACATTGTGATCAAACGGTTTGTCCACTTTTAAAAGTTTCCCAAAATATTATATACGTTACTGTGGTTCACTTTGCTGGTGTATCCGTTGTTTTTCTTTTTAAAAACCCGTTTTACCCAAATTTTATGATAACCGTTTTTAACCACTGAAGGTTTGGTTGGCTTTAAATCTGAATTTTTTCCTTCTTTTCTTCTAACCACAATTGATTCTGAAGGGGAGCTTCTTTATTAAATTCTTCCGTACTTAATTTTTCTCCCATATAAATTATTTGGTACTTTTTTTTGATACCATTTGTTTTAATACTTGACTTATCAACAAAAAACTACATCGTTTAATACTCCAACATTCACGTGTGTGGGCGTCTTTATTTGGTTTAGCTGGCTCTGAGTTCTTCATTGCGCCTTTCAATTTCTTTTCCCCTTTTTGAATTTCTTTTTGAAGTTTGTCGTTTAGCTCCCCAAAACTTGTTTTTTGTGTCTTAAACCGAAAATTTCGTTACCCTCTTTGAATCGAATCCAAAGTTTCGTTTTTCTAACGTGGATCCCCAAATAACAGCGCTGACTTTGGATGAAGCACTTTTCATTGGAGCGATCTGGTTTTTTGCACGTTGTGGTTATTCATAGCAAACGATGCTTTTGAGGTCGAAGAATACACTGAAGACCATGTTAGGTTACACAGTAGCACACCACTGAAACTCGGTTTGTAAACCTATCTGCTGTCGTTGCTTTAATATCTGAAGAACTCTTTCAATAGTTGACATACTAAGCTGGTCATTTTGTCTTAAATCTACGATTTCTAAAGTTTTGTTATATTCGACGATATCTAAAATTCTGTTGGCTATATTTTCGTAAAACCACACTTTTGCATATCCAAAGCTTTAACCCAAAATCATCTTCTCAGCTCGTCCAAGATAAACTAAAACCGGCATCTCCGAAAAATGGATTGCAGTTTATTGAGATTCTCTTAATACCTCGCATTTTTCCAGCATCGGATTTTCATAACGTAAAGAATTATTGCCAGCTTTCACAGTACCGGTTATTTGTTGATATTTTATCAGCTTGGCAGATGTTCTCCGCTAAAGTGATAAATTGCAACCTGACAGATTAAGCACCTCTATGTTTGGTGTAAAGCGAAGATATGAACAAACCAGCTGACATCCTAAATCTTGTATTGTACAGTTAGAAAAAGAAAGCGTTTTAAAGTTTTATTTTTCTTTAAAGCTTGCAATAGAGGTTCTAAATATTGCATAAACAATGGCAAACCATCAAGTTCTAAATAAGTAAGTACCTGTGTGCTTCTGAGAGAATGTGAAATAGATTTCAACAGTTGTTTTAAAACGTACGCTGTCCAAATGCATCCATATTTCCTTTTAGCATTCTTTGCTTTCTCCTCTGTATCCACATCATGTAAAAACTGGCAATTTCCTATTCGGCTTCGGATAGCAACAACATGAAGGCTGGTATCGTGACGAAGAGCGTTTATAACTGGACTCCATTCTTCTATTTTTAAACGATCGGCTACAAAATCTAAGACAGTTTGGCATTTTGGTTTGGCTGGCTTGACGGCTGGTGGGGTTTATATTGAGGCGACGAACAATTCGGAATACCATACGTAAAAACACTTAAGGTTTGGTTCTTTTTTTGCCTGATTTGGATCCTCAAAAAATTTTTTTTTTGTACTTTCAAAAAAAAACAACATTTAAATGTGTTTTTTAAAAATTGACAAACAAGAAAGAAAGTTACGGACGTTTGGGTTTTTTTTGGATGACAGCACTAGTCAAGAAAATTATCTATAAAGGTAATTTATACAGGTTTAAATGAAACTGTTATTTAGTTGTGGCCAGTACTAAGCAGAAAAGAACAAAAGGTAATATTAAAATCACCTTTTATAGACTTATAACCAAGTGAATCTGATTTTTTTTTTGTTTTTGACATTTTAAGTTTCCCCGAAAAACGAATTTTTCTTTTTTTTTAAAAATTTGCCTGTGTATATTTATAGTTTAAAAGCAATTTTTTTTCAAATGGAAAAATTTAAAAATTTTTTTAAAACCCCCTTTAAAATTTTTATGGGGTTTTTGGAAAAATTAAAATTGTTTTTTTAATTTTTTTTTTTGAGTTTTGGGCCCCCCGGGAAACCTAAAATGAAATTTTTAAAATTTTCCCCAAACATTACCCCCAAAAAGGAAAAAGGGATTTAAAAATTTTAAAAATAAAAAATTTTAAAAAAATTTTTTTTATTTTTAGTAAAAAAATAAATAAATATTTTTTTTTAAATTTTTAAAATAATTTTCGGCAACACATTAACTCAATTCTTCTTATACGGTCAGAAAATTGGATTTATTAGTTAAATTTTTTTACTTCAAAAACAATAAATTATTTAAATTTCAGTGTATTTTTTAAATAAAGGCTAATTAGTGTATGTTCCCATTTGTTGGAATCAAGTTTCAAGAAGGAGAATTTTATAGGTTAGTTCACTTCTGGGGCCTTATAACTTAAAAACCAAGGTTGCTCAAAAAAACCTAATTTTAATGTGACAGCTGCTTTTTCCCAAAAACCCCGTATGCAAAAAATTTTCATAAAATCGCGTGTGTTATTTAATGTTTAAAAAATTTTAAACCGAAAATAATGCCAATTTTAAATAAATTCAAATTTGGCAGAAGGATTCTTTTGGACAAATTTACAAATTTTGTTAAATTTTATGATAAATAGGGAAAAAACTATATTTATATTATACTAAATTAAAATACAGGGATTATCAAGTTTCTTTTTTTAATTAAAAAAGAAAACGATTTTTTTAAAGTCTGTTAAACGAGATATTAACAATTAAATTGTGTCATATTTCAAATATGTCATTTCAAATCTCAAAAACGGTTTTTACGACGTTTTTAAAAGCTTATGAATAAAAATCAGGGGAAATTAGAAAATTAAAAAAATTGAATTTTTTAACCGTTTTGTTAAAAGATTTTGATTTTTTAAAAGTTTTTAAGGTCTATTTGTTATTAAGAAATAGTAAACTATTTTCTTTTTTTACGTAATCGCTTTTATGAAAGGTGCATTTTAGATTAGGCACACGAATCAAACTAAAAGAAGAAAAAAAAATAATGATCCGTACTGATACTATACCTAAAGCCAAAATTTCTGTCAGTGACTCATTTAATACCGGCCACCCAACCGACGAAGCGGCTGAATAAAAATCTAACACTAGTAAATGATTTTTAAGCCTATGATATACTTTTCCGCTCAAATAACAGTGAACCGGCCAAAAGTTTCATCGCCACGTTGTCATAATTCGCAAGAATAAATCACCAGCCAGCGATCGCACTTAAAATAGCACGCCAATATGTATTGAAATGTTGGGAAATCATTGTTATCGAGAAGACAATAAAAGTGGCAACACACATTCCTTAGTTTACAACTTGAAGAACGGAAAATAGGTATCGACAAGGGTTTTCGTGCTGTTCGATGATTTTATTTAGTTATTATTGATTATGGATAGTTTTGGTAAGTTTAAATTTTAATTGCTATACAGGGTATTTTCTAAATATTATAAATTTCTAATAATTTTAGTATATAGATATTGTTTTGTACCAATGTTAAAATAGTTTATCTTATTTATTGTATATAAAGATTTAGTGTTGTTAAGTGCTTTTAATTTGTAAACATAAATTATAACCAACCTTTAACATTTATCCCCTACAAAAAACTCGTTACGTTAAAAGAACGAATAATGGTTAAACATGTTTACCATGGGATTGGGGAACGAAATCCAGAACTAACCACTTTGGATGCTGCAGATATGTGCAACTTTAACAAATTTTTTTCGCGTACGGTATTCAGATTTTTAAAAAAGGCAAAAAAATCAATATTAGTAATTATTCGGATGCTGAAAAATGCGATTTTTTCGCTATTTTTTTGCCACTTTTTACTTTTTCGATTGTTAAACATGTATCAGAAGCTGTTTTTGGTGCCTCTTATAGTATTTAAAAATAATAATAATTGAATTGTTTAATTCCAGTTTACGACATATTCCTTTAAATTCTGTCATTTGCACGAAAACATTTTTAAAAAAACTCATACTATGTTAATATTAAAAGAAAAAAACTTAAAAAGTAAGGAAAAACCTTAATTTTCAATAAAAAGTAGGTAAAACGTTTACGTCCGAATTAACTCGAAATTTAAAAATGTTGACCTGTAATAGTTTTCTTTATGAATTTTTATAAGGTATGCGAACCTTGTTCCGACCCGCAATGTTTAATCAAAAATATTCTCGATATGGAAATCCAAATATGGAACACGAAAGACCCGAAATAGTTATTGGATTCTACAAGCTGATGATCTCAGAGCTTTCGTGTTTCTTATATAGTGGATATTTTTGACGAAGCAAAAGCGTGTGAATATCGTATTTAATATTGAAATTGCAAGATCGGTGTGAATTGGCAAGTCGGTGTAACTTGGATTGTCTATCGTTCTGCTTTTACATCTTTTTTTAATTTATGTTAAGACTAAAATTTTATTATTTTTTTCATGAGCAAAATAAAATCAGAGAAGGTAAAATTAAATAAAAAATGTTTTTTTTTTTAAAAAAAGTTGAAAAATCGCCAAAAAAACTCAAAATTTGTGTTCTATGACCTCAAAATAGAAAGGGGTGCAAAATTAAGCAAAAAAATTACATTTTTCATTAATCCGAAAAATACCAAAATAATATAGGCTTGTTACTAATTTAAAGGGTTGATGAAAATGTGAGAAAATAACTTTGCTTGTAAAAAATATTTTCATGTTTTGACGAAATTTTATCATTTGTTTTCTAAAATGCATACGCCACTGGAATTAATTCCCCTGACCCCCACAACCCGGGGCACTCTAAAAGCGAGCGATGCGTCATTGACAGAAATTTTTTGAAGATAGTCCCGGCCCATTCAACAATCAATTTTTGTTAGAAGAGATGGGCAGTTGGGCGGATGGCTTGAAAGAGACACAGATAAAAGATGGTTATCCAATCTTTATTTGACTTGTGGACGGGCTGGGCTTTACTTTCTATAAGGCATAGTTTTTTTTTTCTCGACGTGGAGTGAACGCCTTAAACTTAAACATAATTTGGAAAATAATTAAATAAAACAAGGTTCAACTTTACATATTGTATGAGCAGTGATGTACTGTACCTTGGTTTTTGGGGGGTTTTTGGAAAAAATTTTTTTATTTTTTTTGACAGCCCACAAAGTCTTATATGGAACCTAAGTACAAAGTCCCCGGGGAAATTTGGATTTTTAGATGTTGAACCTACATTTTCCCATAGTTATATTCAAACAACATGAAAAACCAATTAACTTTAAGTTGATACAATAACTGATTTGGGGGAAGATTCTAATTTTGACAAAATTTTAAGGTCAAAAGGGGATGCTAATGTGGTTTTTAAAATTATCAAATGAAAAAAAAATTTTAATGCGGTAACAATGTAAATTTTTAAAAAAATTTTAATTTTTTTTTTGTCATTTTTAACAGATGTTTTTTTTTACTGATAATGTTTGTAGTGATATTTTACAAATATCATTCTTGACAAAGGCTTTTTAAAAAAAATTTTTTATTTTTTGAAAAAATTTTTCCCCAAGGGAAAAATTGGGAAAAAAAACCGGGGGAAATTTTTTAAAAGGCCCAAAAACAAAAAAAAATTCAAAAAGGGGCCGGTTTTTCCCCCCGAAATTGGCGGGGGAAAGCTCCTGAAAAAAAAGAAAGGGGGGGTTATCCTTTTTTTTTAAAAATTTTTTCCTTTCAAAAAAAGAAATTTTAAAAAATTCTTTTGTTTATAAAAAAATAAATTTAAAAAAATTTTTAAAAATTTTTAAAAATTTTTTAAAAATCCAAAAATTTAAATTCTGGCTTTAAAAAATTAAACCCGGGGGGGGGCCCGGGGGTTGGGGGGGGGCCCCCCCCCGGGGTTTTTGGGTTTAAATTTTTTCCCCAAACTATTTAAAATTTAAAAAAAATTAATTTTTTAATTTTAAAAATTTTTTTATTAATATTAAATTTTTTATCATAATTTTTAATTTTTTAAAATTAAAACCCCCAAACATTTTAAATTTTTTATTTTCCTTTCACCCCCTTTTTCCCCACAGAACCAACCTCGACCCCCCCGAATTTCTTGCCAGAATTGAATTCGGCACCCCCGGGGAAACCTGGGTAACGATTTTCGAGGATTTTTCCAGTTTTTTGTTCTTTTAATATTCAAGAAATATGCATTGAAAATGCATTTATTGCACAAAATTTTTTTTTGGGGAAAAAAGGGGACATAACACACCATATGATTTTTTTCCTGGAAGCTTTCTGACAAATGGCCCATCTCTATATCGGGTGGCCTTAGAAATTTCTGAATTTTATTAAAATTTGCAAGAATTTTTTTAAAAATTTTACCCCTTTTTTTATATAAAATATTTTTTTTTTTTTTTAAAAAAAAATCATTCTAAAAAAAAAAAAGTTTTTAAATATATTTATTGTACAAACAAATTTTTATTTATTTTTTAAAAATGTTTTAAAATATTAATGATATAAGCTTATTAAATTATAAAAAAAATTTTTTAATATTATATCAATGTTTAAAAAAAATTTTTGTTAAATTAAAAAAAAAAAACTATATGAATATATTTAAATATACTTTATATACAATTTTAATAAAAGGGGTGGTTTATTTTTTTGGGGAAATTTGGGTTTGGGTTGGGGGTTTTTAGTTTTCCCTTGGTTAGGGTTTTACGGGGGGAAAATTAAAAAAAAAAAAATTTTTTTTTCCAAAAAAAACCCCAAGAAAAAACCTTTGAACCCCAATGTTTTTTTTAAAAATTGGGCTTAAAAATAAAAAACCAAAGGTTCCTTGGGCAAATTTAAACGGGGGACCAAAAAACCGGAAAAGGGGGGGGTTTCCCCCGGGGGAAATTTAAGCCAAAAAACCCCTTAAAAAAAAAAAACCTTTTTTTTTTTAAAAAAAAATTTTTTTAAAAAAACCAGCAAAAAAACTAAAGAAAAGTTTTTAAAAAAAATTTTTTAAAAAAAAAACAAAAACAAAATTAAAAAAATTTTTTAAATTTAAACAATACGTTAAGCTACGTCTATTTTAAAGGCTTTGAGGTTGTTTATCTTTTTGAAAAACAATACCTAACCTATCTTAACCAAAAAAAAAACTGTGGACAAAAAAAAAAAAAATTGTATTTTTTTTTTTTTTTAAAATTTTTTGTTTGTTTTTTTTGAAATTTTTTTTTTCAAATTTTAAAATGCTTTCTGTGAGAAATTTTGTTTTCTACAAAAATCTTTTTTATTTTTTTTTTAAGAACCATAGATTTAAAAAAATTTGGGGGGAAAAAAAAAAGCAAATTATCCCTTTTAAAAAGGCAAACCCCAAATTTAATAGCAATTTGTTTGTTTTTTTTTTATATATACGTCCCCAAAACCAAATCCATCATAAATTACTGCCCATTGTCTATCAGGTAAGTAATATGAATCAAAATATAGCACCAACAACAAGTATTGTACCCAGTGAAAAAAATTTTCCCCCCTTGCATTTAAAACACCGGGGTTGCTTTTGCTGGAAATTTTCCCCATATGCGGAAATTAAATTTTACATGGAAGACGGTTGGGACTTTATTTTTTTTTTTAAAAAATCAGGCACATATGTTTTTTTTTCGAGTATTAGGCCTGACGGTTTATTATTCTATTACCGTGGCTCCTTAAAATGCTTATATCAGTCGCGATCTTATAAAACCGCCCAAAAAAAAAAATGCGAAACAAGCGCTTTTTAGCTTATAAATTTTTTAAAAAAAACAGCAGTTTTTTTTTTGGGTTTCAGAAGGCGTAGATGGGACGAGGAATAAAAATGTATTTTTTTTGGGTATATTGAAAGTTTTTAAAAGCTTTTTTTCCATGGAAAAAAAAAGCTAAAAAAAAAAAAAAGGTGGCAGTTCTGTTTGTCTTTTTATAATATGTACAGTAGGGGCCCTTAAATTTTGGGCAATTTTTTTTTTTTTTGTAAAAAAGGCAAATGCCACCTTCTACTAAAAATAAATACCTGTTGAAAAACCTAATAAAAAAACAAGTGGGGGGCAGAGTCTAAAAATATTTTTAAAAACCCAAAAAAAATTTTGGATCAAAAAGTAATAATTATTCATTATTTTGGGGGCAGAAAGGTTGACCAAAAAGGGGGTGTGGGGGCCCTCCCAAAGCGTATTATTTATTTCTTTAAAAAAAAAAGATAAACACAATCCTTTGAGAGAAGATAAAGGGGCCCCCCAAAATATCGAATCAAAAACAAACAATTATTTAGTTAATGTTTTGAGAAACCAACCTTTTAAAAACTGTAGTTAAAAAAAAGGAAAGCAATTTAGCATAGGTTAGAACGGCACGGGAAGAATAAGGCAAATATACGAATTTTTTTCCACCCGGCAGCATTAAAACCGTTTTAAACAAATGAAACAAGGAACAACCAAGGAAGTTTAAAGGTGTATGGAAGCCCAATATGTAGAACAAAATTGTCCAGGCGTGCAGGGCAACGGGAATGGGGGGTTGGCCCCGCGGAGTTTGGCAATAAAATAGGTCAGAGCCGGATTTCCATAATTCTTTATTACTATCTATAAAGTTACATCATCAAATGTCAAATTCAAGCATTCACTTTTTTTTTTTTAATTTTTTTTCAAAAAATTTTTTGGGTTTTTAAACGATACTACCATGGAATATTTAAAATTATTGTGTAATATTGGATTTTATATCATCTGATATAATATGGAAAGAATAGATTCCCCCTTTACACCCCTTTTATTTAAATGGTGATATTTTTGGGGTTTTGTTTTTTCCCAAAAAAAACTTTGTAAATAAATAAAAAAAAAATTTTTTTTAAAAAAAATTTAAACATTGAAATTTGTTTCGTACTTATCACCAATTTTGTGAAAAAAAAAGGGCAAGA
>JAHBCN010027272.1:0-10140 GCA_019359885.1 Listronotus oregonensis | reverse complement strand
TTGAAGTAAGGTTAAGTCCCATTTTCCATAATGAGGCAAAATAACTTTTTTTTTTTTTTTTTAAAGGGTTTTTAAAAAAGGTTTCACCTTTTTTTTTTTTTTTTCAAAGTCAGTAAATACGCTTACTTATTGGGGCGACCGCAAGTTTTATTTTTCTTTTGCCTGGTTTTTTTTTACTTTTCCCCCAAAAAAAAGGAAAAAAGGGGTTATTATGGCAACATAAATACAAACAAACAAAAAACAAGCAAAAAATTTTTTAATTTTTTATTAAACAAAAAAAAAAACTCAAATTTTTTTTAATTAATTAAAAAAATTTTTATTTTTAGGGAAAATTAAAAAAAAAGCAATGGGAGACGCTTTAAAAAAAAATATTTTTTTTTTAAAAAAGTTTCCACTAAAGCTTTATGTTTTTTTTAAAAAAGAAAACTATTCACCGACACCGGTCAAAGCCCCCTTTTGCGAACGCATTTATCTCAAATAATTAAATTTAAAAAAAAAAAAGTTTTTCCATTAATTTTCAATGTTTAAAGAACAAACAACATATTTTATTTAGAGAAAAAAGTAATTTTTTATGCTCTCTATTACCTAACACGAGCGCGCCATCAAAAGTATAATTTTTTCCGCTATATAAAATATTATATTTTTTTCCCCTGGATATCATCTTCGAGCGGATTTAGGAACGCAGTGTTAAAGGGGAAATTTTTCCCTTTTAAACCATTTTTTTTAAAAAATATGTTGGTACCATTGACCAAAAAATGGGTGTAAATTTTATATATTTAGAAAAAAAAAAGGGGTGGGGTGTAACTTTAAAAAAATTTTCCCATCAGAAAGGATCTAATTACAATTCAATGAACTTCAGTACGAGATCACATTTTTAAACACTTGGCTTATTAGAATATTTTTTAAATTTTATTTTTATATTGTTACTTTTCAACTAGAACCTAGTTTCTATGTACGATTGGCCAATAAAGTGCTATTTATAGAACAATTTTGCGTCCATAAAGTAGCATTTTATTGTACTAGTAAAATAAAGTTACTCTCATTGTCAATAACAAATAATCAAACAAACATTTTTAAAATGTTATTAAAAAAATCAGATATTCAACAACAAACAACATAACAATGGACTTTAAGACTTTGATAGGTGCTAAAGCAAAGTTTACGCTTTCCTTTTTTAGAAACCATTTGGCGACCATTGGTTGTGTTTCTAATATCTAGTTTTCTTTAGTAGGGTTTCGGCATTGTTTCTTTGTAATTACTTTTATGTCTTCGCGAATGTTAACTGTAGGGAATTAACAAATTCGTTAGTTAATCTGATAAGTTCTTTAACATATTCGGTATCTGAATATCCTTTCAAAATGACTCGCGTCTAGCGACACCCCTGTTGCCGCTGACGAGCTTCTTGACAAAGTTGACACATGGAAACATTCTTTGTTATGCAGGGACTCGGCGCGAAAAGTAGGCTTTTTCTAAATAATGCATTTAATGTAAAAAAAGGCAAATCATGGGTCTTTTCTAATACGTCTCCGCATCTTCGTCGGTCTTCTGATATCTCATATATAAAAATATATATATATATATATATATATATATATATATATATATATATATATATATATATATATATATATATATATATATATATATATATATATATAAAAAAAAAAAAATTTTTTTTTTTATATATATATATATATATATATAGGGTGACAATTTAAAAACTTGAAATGGCTATATTTTGGGAACGAAAAATGAATCAAAAACCCCTTAAAACAGTTTCTATAAAACTAAGGGGAACAAAAACAAGCATATTATCCCACCCTTATCAGCAACCCCTTGACAGGGTGAGATAGACTCTAGAATCTTAAATAGAAAGGGGGTCGAGTGATACATCATTTTGAAGCTCTTGAAAATGCTTTCCAATGATACCGTAGAAAGTTACATTTCAGAAAATTCTTCTCTGTTTATCAAGGAAAACAATAAATAAAACAAAATTTTGAAATTGTTTATTATTATTTAATTAAATTATACAAAATGATTACTACTGATATACTGGCATGTCTCTTAAGAATTCCAAACATGTCAAGCCCACAGGTATTTTGAATTGGTTTAGTTGCTAGATTTTTTGCCGAAAAATGGGTTGTTTATAAATTGCATTTTATTATCACAAAATTTACTTTAAAAGTAACTTGTACCAGTAGTATTATTTTAAAAACAGTTGACTTTCGGTTCAGTTTAAATGAAAAAAAAGGCACCTCTTATCTTTAACAATGGTGTACAGCACAGCTGAACGTGTAGACATTATTTTCATTTATGGTTTCCAGGATAAATGTTTCTTAAGGACAGCTCAACGTTTTAACAAAAAGGCATCCAGGCCAAAATGTAAGCCCGAGTATGTTCGCCAATTGGTAGCCAAATTTGAAGAAACTGGTTCTGTCGCGAATAAAAGAGAAATCAACCGAGACTAGTCAACGAAGCAGCGCAAATTGAAATTCTGGGTCAGTTTGCAATGAATTCAACGCTATCAACTCGTCAAGCGGCTGTAGCAACTGGATTATCTCGTGAATCAATAAGAAAGGTACTTAAATTTCACAAGTTTTATCCCTATAAACTGCAGATACTGCAAGAACTTAGTGACGACGACCCGGACAGAAGAATCCAGTTTTGTGAAATAATGACAGATAGAATTATGGCAGAACCTCAACTAGTTAAAAATATTTGCTTCAGTGATGAGTGTACCTTTTATTTAAATGGGCATGTTAATAAGCAAAACTGTCGTTACTGGGATAACGAGAACCCACATGTATTTAGAGAAGGCATACCCAGTACCCCCAGAAAATTTAAAGTTTGGGCTGGTATATTGGGAGACGGTATTATCGGCCCAATATTTATACCAGGAAATTTAAATGGGGACATGTATGCTGAAATGCTACAGAGGTCTATCGAACCACTAATAGTGCGAGAATTAGAAAATCAGAGGGACATACACGGAAATTTATCTTTATTAGAACGCTTACTACATTTCCAACACGATGGAGCACCCCTCATTATGTAGTTCCCGTTAGGCAATGGTTGGATGATCATTATCCTAACCAGTGGATTGGAAGAAGAGGTCCTGTTGAATGGCCACCTAGATCCCCGGACCTAACACCTCTTGACTTCTTTTTGTGGGGTCACCTAAAATATGTGGTTTATAAAACGCAACCTGAGTCACTAGAGCAACTCCAGAATAGAATATTTCAGGAATGCCGTGCTATATCCAGAGAAACATTTGTAAATGTACGTGAAGAGTTTGAAAATAGGCTTTATTATTGTCTTCAAAACAACGGAAATCATTTTGGACATTTAATTAAATAATAATAAACAATTTCAAAATTTTGATTTTTTTTATTGTTTTCCTTGATAAAAGAGAAGAATTTTCTGAAATGTAGCTTTCATGGTATCATTGGAAAGCATTTTCCAAGAGCTTTAAAATGATTTTATCACTCGACCCCCTTTCTATTTAAGATTCTAAGGGTTTTATCTCACCCTGTCCAAGGGGTTGCTAAAAAGGGTGGGGTAATATGTTGTTTTTGTTCCCCTTAGTTTTATAGAAACTGTTTTAAGGGTTTTTTGATTCATTTTTTCGTTCCTAAAATATCGCCATTTCAAGTTTTTAAATTGTCACCTATATATATATATATATATATATATATATATATATATATATATATATATATATATATATATATATATATATATATATATATATATATATATATATATATATATATATATATATATATATATATATATATACATATATATATATTGAGTCGGGAGGAACGCACTAAACTCCAGGTGTGTATTGTACACGTAAAAATAATTTTAAAAACCCATATGTTCTTTACGATTCTCATTTGTTTTTAAAAAATAGCGTAATTACTGACAAACACTGACACATGTCAGAACAAAACAAAACAATCGATACCTATAGTATTGGTAATAAGAAGGGGTAAACTATATAAAACATTTTAATTACGCTATAATTTAAAAACAAAGGAGAATTGGGTAGAACATATGAGCTTTTTTAAATTATTTTCAGGTGTATAATACTTATCTGGAATTTGGTGCATTCCAGCCGACTCACCCTGTATAATGTCAAAAATGAGTGATTTTCGCCGAACAAAATACGGAATTTTAATGAATTTATCAATAACTTTATTAAAACCCTGTATAGATATATTGCAGTTCCAATATTATTACATACATAAGTTGCATATTAATCACCTTACAATAGTGCATCAACATTGTTTTTTCCAAACGAAAGCGATGAATTATAGACGATTAGAGTTAAAAACAAAACTATTTATCATGTGGCAAGTACAGGTCAACTGAGGTAAACGGCTCGAGAATGGAAAAGAAGCACATCAAAGGTGAACAAACTCACCCCCATTAAGTCCCAAATTTTTTATATAAGCATCAAGTTTGACGTCACAGAACAGGAAAAACGATTCTTGAAAATAGATGGGTAATTTGGTTATCTTAAATTATCTTGACGACTTAATTAAAACTAACTTTAGTTATGTATGTTATATAAATTTGTCACATAACAAAATGAAATATACAGAATGTTTTGAAATTAGTACAAACAGAGGAAAGGGAACATATAGATCAAGCTTTATCCAAAAAATAAAAGTTGTTGATATACATACGACTAGGGCATTAATACCGGATCCCGGTTCCCTGGATCCCGGATTCCGCCTAATTTTTCAGCCCCGAATCCCGGGATTATTGTCCACTGGTCCCGGATTTGCGGGATTAATTTTTTCTTATTATATTTTTTTATATTGTACAAAAGTGCTTTAAAAAATAGTACAATCACACTGTCAGAGCGTCCTGTACTTGCGGCAATGATTTGTGAAATTCCAACAAGAAGAAAATTGAACAAGAAATATCCAAAATACTAAAAATATGTAAACTCTACTAGTTCATCTCCAAGAGTGGAAAATATTGATTTGCTTAGGAAGCGAATAAAGATGAAGATGACGTCCTCTTGCCGATTTAATTAAAAAAAAAAGGATGTGGAAAAAAGGTTGCTTAAAGAAAATTGAGAGATGCACTGGAAAAAAGTACATGTTCAAAACCTCAAGAGAAATATCATAATATGAACATATCACAAATTATATTCCGGGAAAAATGGAATTCTTTGAAAACGGTTCTGCTTTTTATTTGCAGTTGGCATATGATATGTTAATGACGATTCCTCCTACCAGCGTGGGAATCCGAAAGGACCTTTTCAATAGCTCGTATCTTATGCAATAAAATAAGGTCTAGTTTAAGTGACAACACACTAGATCAACTCGTTTTCTTAAGACATTTTTTTAAAAAACAAGTTTGTTTTAAACGTTTTTTTTTTTTCTGAAAATTTCTTTCTAAACTTTAATAATTTTGTTGTTCCTTTAAACTAGGATAAGATACGACGTTTTCATTTTGTATTAGGTTATGTTATGTGTTATGTTGTTACCTAAAATAGGATTTTAATGAAAGGTGTTTTTAGTTATTTATAGAAAAAATATTTCCAAATACTTAATTTTGGTGGAATCTGGGTCAATCCTGGGATCCGAAAAAATTAATGATCCCGAAATCCCGGGATTGCAAATTCCTTCCGGGATTGAATGCCCTAATACTGACACATCACAATGTGGTTAGTTGTAGCTACGAGTATCCTTAAAAATTGTTTAGGTCTAACAATTTTAAATACAATTTTTTTGGTTACACGCAGACCCTTTCGATTGGACAAAATTGGGGAAAAGTATAAAAATTTCTAGAGGAAAAAGAAGATACTGATTTACCTTTGCAATGCTTAAATCTGAAGAAATGATTAAGGGGGTTCTATGGTTTGAGAGGCACCAAAAAATTGATTTTCATATTTTTTGCATAAATTGTTTACTTAAAATGTCTAAAATATGGTAGTAAAGTAATTTTTCAAAATTTGAAGCAATTATAATGATACAGCAGTTAGAAAAGCCAGGTGTTCGGAGCGCTGAGCTAATCGCTGAAAGTTCTGTGGGTTTGATACTTGAGATCCTTCTATATAAATGTATGCTTATACAAGTACAGAAAAATTTAAACAGGCTTAGGTGTAGTTATTTACGTTGTGGAATGTATTTTAGTCTCGAAATCGCGGATTAATGGTAAGTTAGGATTTTTATAGTATATTTGTACTTAAAATTTCAAACGCGTTTTTCTCAAAACTATGTTTTTTAAACTTTTCTTCATCATTATCGAGAACGGCTCGACCGATTTACTTCAAATTTATGGGGGTGATTGAGCACATATAGACGCACGAAATGATCTATTAGACCCCTTCAAAATATTTCTATTTTTTTAACAAAAAAATGACAAAAAATACATAAAAATTTTTAAAATGTTCTTTTAATAATAGTTTATTTTATGTATTTAAACTAAAACATTAAAACGCCGTCGGTTTTTTTTTTAGTTTCAGATAAGCCAATCTATCAACGTATTATATTTCGTGAAGGGAATAAAGGTTCATTTTTTCGAGGCGGGTGTCTTCAGACGGCTAAAACTTATATGTATACTCTTAAAACACTTATAAATAAATGATAAAAATTTCAAAGTTCTACCCCTTTTATTGGTTCTCGCAAAAAAATGCATAAAAATCAGACCGTTAAACCAAAGAACCCCTTTAATGCAGAAAGTCATCTTATACAGGTTGTCCGGTTATAAATGTAACCTCCATTACCTTTTTTATTTGACGTTTAGGAAAAACAAGTATAGTATAAAAGTTTAGTGGTTTAAAATACATTTTTTAAAAACTTTCTTTTCCCTATACAGGGTGTTTTAAAAAGTCCAGACGTGGTCCTACCATCCCATTTTAAATGAGTCACCTATTTTTTTATTTAAAATTTGCATTCTCCTTAAAATTCTAAACATATTTTATGTAGCAAACCCTATAACTGACTTTAATGATTACATCGCAAAATGCAAAACTATAAATCTTATCATTATCACTATCATGCTATATTTTATTTATTATATTTTATCCATTAGCCATGAAGTTTGACAAATCTTCAAATGACTTTCTTTCACACTGACATTGGTTTTAATTATTTGGTAAAATATTATTTAACTATGGGTTATTATATGGGAACAAGAAAAGAAAGACATTTATAAATTTTATGTTAAGAATAATTACAGGGATGCGCAAAAGTCCGGAATAAAATTATTATCTTTTTAACCAGTAACTTAGGAAAAAAACGCTAAAACAAGTCAATTGATTTTAAATTGTACGCATTTTTTGGAAATAAAATGAAATATTTTTCTTCAACCCCTTAGCTGCAACCCATCCCAACTTCAAATGCAAACCTATGTCGTGTATGGGTTTATTGAAAAGCTCGTAAAAAATGAAATCTGACCATACCCTTTCTTTTTTTTAACTTATGTGGTTACCAGGAAATGAGAAAAAACTTTTTTAAAAACAAAAAAGTTAGAAATACCTACTTAGTGCTATCTACGGGTGAATTAACGTAACAGATGCTGAAAATGCCCTCCACCCTCTACTTGGCAGGCTCCTAGGCGATGGTAAAACCCGTCTACGGAATTCCGAATGGCCTCAGCCGGTATGTTATGTGATTCCACTGTAATTTTCTTTTTTAGACCTTCAATATTAGCCGGCCTATTTTGATAAACCTTGTCTTTCAGATATCCCCAAAAAATAATCTAATGGCGTTAAGTATGGGGATCGTGGCGGCCATTCAATTGTACCACGTCGTCCAATCCAGCATCCTGCAAATATTTCATCGAGATATTCTCTGACGTTAATATACCAAAATGGGGGGGAGCGCTGTCCAGTTGGAACCAAAGTGTTTCAGTGGGGATATCTGGATCTGCTTCATTGGGAAACATAAAAGATAAAGCAGGCACTAATTCAAAGCGTAAAGTCTAAGTAGCGGCAGCTGTAAGGTTTCCCTCAAAAAGTATGGCCCTAATATTCTGTTGTTGATGATGCCTGCCCATACATTTACTTTCTGAGGACGCTGCGTATGAGCTTCGCATATCCAGTGTGGGTTTTCCTGACTCCAGAATCGATAATTGTGCCTGTTAACTACTCCATTTAAATAAAAAGTAGCTTCGTCTGAAAAGAGTATGTTCAGTGGAAACCCATTATTCTCGTCACATCGCCTCAAAATTGCAAACGCCTGTCATAGTCATCTTCCAAGAGCTCTTGGACAAGATATACCTTATATGGATGGTATTTTTCTGTTTTCAAAAACCTCCCAAACGTACGTCTAGACGCAGGATTGTTTTGGGCTAATGAAACCGTTGACAAATGTGGATCTTCCTGCAGAGATACGGCAATGTCCAATTTTTGATCTTCGTCTAAAACAAGTGGCCGGCCACTTCTGGGCAAGTACCCTTTACTGTACCATGTTCTTCAAATTTGTGTAAGATCTTACTCACAGTAGCCTGGAAAATGTGATTTTCCGGATATTTTGCATTAAATAAAGTAAAACTTCACTTTTCCCCATTCTATCCCCACATCCCAACAATATCAAGACTTCGATACGCTGCTTCTCTGACAATACCATTTTTGTTTGGCAAATTAAAAAAACACTTTGAAGGTACACAATTAATGAACTAAACAGATTTCAATTTTACCCAGAAATGCCACAATTTTAAAACTCAAAAAAAATCTTATCAGGGCATTAAATTTGGCACAAAAAATTTAACAACCTTTTTTCTTTTTGAAGTACATGGGATTATAACTAATTTTATGTGGAATTTTTTTTTCTGAAAAATAAATTTTAAAGAATGTTGATGCTAGATTACGTTATCAGTTTTACACATAATCAATAAATTTGTTGTGCTCTGCCCAGGTTGGTCTGTTCTTAAAATTTGAAAATTTTAGAAACTAGGAACTGATGATCCTTAGCAATTGTTGAGCAGTGTACATCATCAATGCTGAATGCCACTTTATTTGTTTATTTGCAACGTTAATTTACTCGTAGATAGCACTAAGTAAGTATTTCTACCTTTTTTGTTTTTAAAAGAGTTTTTTCTCTTTTCCTGGTAACCACATAAGTTTAAAAAAAAAAAAAATGGTATGGTCCGATTCCATTTTTACGAGCTTTTCAATGAGACCATACACGACATAAGTTTGCATTTGAAAAAAAAAGTTGGGAAGGGTTGCAGCTAAGAGGTTGAAAAAAAATATTTTATTTTATTGCCAAAAAATGCGTACAATTTAAAATCAATTGACGTGTTTCAGCGTTTTTTGCCTAAGTTACTGGTTAAAAAGATATTTTATTCCGGACTTTTGCGCATCCCTGTATAATCAAAAAAGGGCTCAAAGGGAATATAGGCGTATGTATGACTGCGAAAAAGTTGTAAATAAATTAGTTAGTAACTAAAATTGGACTAAATGTATTAATCGCGTGATAATAATAAAGCTTACGGTTTTTTGCATTTTGTAATGTAACTATTAAAAACAGGTATAGGGTATGCTACATTAAAAATGTTTAGAATTTTAAGGAGAATTTAAATCCCAAATAAAAAAATAGAGGACTCATTTAAAATAAGATTGTAGGACCAAGTCAAGACTTCCTGAAACACCCTGTACAAGTATAAGGAAGTTTTTTTTTTAATTTTGAGAAACATTGACCTTTTATACTAAACTCATTTTTGTTCCAAACGTCATAAAAAGTAGATACTGGGAGTTCACATTTATAACCGGGCACCCTGTACAAAGTACAAACATATTTTTTTCGATTTGTTTTTCACATTTTTTTTTATCTACAAGCCAGTAATTGTAATTATCGAATTTCTACTCGCTACCAGCACAGGAGTCGTAAATAAGCGCTCTGGATGAATTATTGATTATTCCTACAACCTACGCCACTGTCTACCAATTAAAAGTGCGATAAAATAAAATAAAGTGCGGGTTTTTTCTCCTTAAACTACATGCAAAGCTAGTTTTTTCGCTAAACGACCTATTAGAACCGATTATACGCCAACCGCATTAAAAGTAATAACGCGTAGCTAAGTGCACACATTACATGAAACTTATAAGATATGCAGAAGAGATAAAACAGTAATTTAATTATAGATGTACCGCATTCAGTCGGGAACACAGAG
>JAHBCN010027271.1:0-10194 GCA_019359885.1 Listronotus oregonensis | reverse complement strand
AAAATTAGGAATATTTAACAAATTTTAGTGGTTTTGTTTTATATATACATTTAAATGTTTATAATTATTTTATAAAATGTTTAAAGCCAATTATTTAAATCTATAATTTTTGTAAAATATTTTTTTTTAATAATCTTAAATTTATATACATAGGTTTTCTCTACTGGTATATCTTATCCTGTATCAAAAGAAAGAAGCATTGTTTTTTGTAAATGTTGTTGTTTAATTATTCTTATATATTTTATCCCTAAAAGTCTTTGGAATTAATATTTGGGTATTTGTACTTTGTCTACTATTTTAACTAATATTCTAAGGTAAAATTCCCAACTATTATAAGGGTTGTTATGTTTTTGAACCCTTATTTATGTATGTATTAATAATGATAAAATAAGTAGCTGTTATGACTAACGATTAAAATATGGTCTAGGTCAAGCACACTCACGCACGGTCCTAATCGATACAACATATTTTTAGAATATTTTTTATCAACCTTATATATCGAAATAAAAGAAACAAACAAAAATACATAAAGGTACTACTTTAACCAATTTGCCTATAAATTAAAACTTATTACTTCTATTGGAACAATTCATGTAAACTTTTTTCAAGATTTTATATTTGGTGAAGCGTGTATCGAATTATTTATAGTTTTATGTTTAATTAATAGTGTAAAATTTTTACCATATCGATCAAATTTATTATTTGTTTAAGCAAAAAAAATCTTATAACACATAAGTAATAATTTTAAATTGCGCATTTCTGACATAAAATAAAAATACACAGGGTGCCTCGTGTAGTAGATTTTATGTTATCGACGATTTTTTTAAATTGAATGTGTAATTATTTATAATTTTTTTAATTTACAAGGCAGAAATAATATTTGACTATTTTTTTTTATTTTATAAAAAAAGCCTTTAAAAATTTTTACACTTTAAAATTAGAAAAATTAATGACATTTTTATTTTTTAAAGAAAAAAAATTGGATATATCAGTGACATGTTCTTATGTCAAAAAGGGCAATTAACACATATTTTATAAATATTTTTTTATATGAAAATGGTTTAAATATAAAACTTTTTATATAACTGCAATAAATATATGATTTTTACAGTTTATTTCACGTATGCACCTTCTACGTCTATGAACTTTTAGCATAGTTGTAGAAGTTTGCTAAGATCAATTTTACAGAATGATTTTGGTTAAGCGCGAAGCTGCTTATGCAGATACTCAGTAACATCATCATAAACTTAACAATAATTTAAAATGTTTGGAATATTTCAAGGACAATTTTTTAATATGTCAATGATAGTTGGTTTTTTGTATGTATGCCCTTCTCAAACTTCTTACACGAATTTAACACCTCTGTTTTTGATATAGTAAGCATGCCGAATTGTGCTTTGTGTTTTTATAAAATATTACTTGGATTGTCACTTTTATTTACAATAAATCTGATAATTTTGCATGTTTCAATTACTAAATAAAAACAAATAAAGTTACTAGAACCCCTTCTAGATACCTTAAGAATGTTAAGACGGAATTGCGTCTAGGATTATTCCTTTGGTTTTAAAATTGGAATTTTAGGGCACATTTAAACACCCTTGGTTATACCTAAAATAAAATTATTGCTTAAATGGTTAAATTTTATAACCATAAGATAATTGTAAATATGTTCTATAATATTCGTATAAAATAAAATAAAAGTAAAACGCTTAAGACCTGGTATAGATTTATGGCGGTTATTAAGCGAAAAAAAGAATTGGGAATTTGTTAAATGATGCGAAAAATCTGATATCACCTAATACCCAAAGGCAGTAACATAAAATTTCTTAAACCTCTTAAAACATAATAAGTTGGGTATACTATTTTTGGGGAAATGAAAGGATCTTATCTTTTTTTATATAATTGTAAATGTACTAGGGATTAAAGATATTTTTAAGAATAAAGCATAAAAGTAATTTAATGTTAAATCTTTAAAATTGATTATAATTAAAATTATTAATAAGTAAACTTTAAATTGTATGCTTTAAAAGTATTTTGATGATAAAGCTTTGTGTTGGTCATGCATAATCGGGTTCAACACCAAACTTTTAAAATCGTTAAATTTTGACCCTAGATGTATGTCGAACTATCGCTTCACCAGAGTTAATAATAGTAAATGTTCACTTGACAAACACTATTTACCATTAATAACTTTATAAGTACTATTTAATAAAGTATTTAAGAAACAGCGTAGCCCTTGAAGTCAGTTTGTAATAGTATTTTTTGTGTTTATGTTAATGGCTATAATCTAAACAACTTAAAATATCTTAAATTAGTTTCTTCATGGCTAGTGTAAAATTATTTTTAAACACATATAAATAAATATTTACAACTTGTACAGATTAGCGAGGACACTCTTAAAAGGTACTGAATATATTTTAACGATATAAATATTCTTTGTAATTATATTAAAAGTAGCCTAAAATAAATACTTTGTAAATATAAAAAAATTATAAGGGGAGCGTCATACCTTTATAAATTCTAAAATCCTGAAATGTGAATTCTTGTTACCATTTAAAGTATCTGTATCCATAATTTTAAAAATTATACAACCTAAATACTACTTAATAGTAAATAAAGTGTTAAATATAATTTAATTATGTTTATAAAAAATAAGACACTATTTTCATACTTTGATAAACAATACCTGCTCACAAAAAAAATAAAAATAGGTTTTAATCTGAAACAACACGCAAAAGGTAGTTGATTTTTTTAACTTGTGACAAATAATATTTATTATGGTGCTAAATCGCAATATTAGGATGTATTGTTTTTAATTGTTTTGTAGACCTAAGATTATTTTTTAAATTCTAAATAATAACTAATAACTTCCCATATTTTTGTTTTGGTTGTTTAATAATTTATTCAAGAAAATGTATAATAAAAAAAATTAAAAGTAGGTTGGAGACCACGATAAAATGGACAAATAGAAAGACCAATATATTACCTGTTGTCTGAGGCCAAACGTAGGGTGCATTAACAGCGCTGGATAACAAATTCTGTAAACAGAAAGCTTAAAGACAGCCAGAAATGCCCACTTAACTGCTTCACGACCCACGGTCCTCCAGACACCATCGATCGTCAAATTTTCAAATAATTCAGCCTCTCTGCCAACAACTTTGACGAACTTTTGCTTCCAACTCAGTTGGTTACAAAACTTTTATATTTCACAGAAAACTTTTAAAAGTATATTTCTGGCACTGAAAGGGGATTTTTAATAACCTACGATATGAAGGCAAGTATAATCACGTGGCAAATTCGAGCCGGCAAAGTTCACGAAAAAAGTCTTCGCGATATATTAGCGGTCACTCTCCGTAGCAACGAACGATAGATGCGAGCGAAGTCTACTAGAAGAACGGGCGGACCACGAGGCGAATTGTTGTCGCAACGCAGGCGCCTAAGTAGGCGCAGGCGCCTATTTGGAGATGCCATGCACTGTCTCACCTGACTGATGCGACGAACATCATAAATCAAAGCCGTTGAATTGGTTGCAACGCAAATATAAGATTAATAGAAGCTTTGAAAGGATTTTTCATGTTTTAAAAATATTTTAAATTAGACGAACATATAGGTTTTTATAGGAAAAAACAGCTGACGTAGTTTAAATCATGTAAATTGATAAATTTTGGAATTTAAAAAAAAGGTTCTTCATAAAGCTTTTTTTATTTCAGACAAAATTTATTTAAGTATTTCTTATATCTTTTTTAGGGAAGGGTTAAAAAAATTAATATTACCAGTTAAATTTCTTAGATATTTGCTCTAATGTACATACATTTAAATATATTTTACAAAATGTCATTTTAAAAACCAATCTTCTTTTGTTTTTTTTTTCTTTTTACCGAATTACGTTACAATATAGAAAAACCGATGTCGGTGACCATAGGAAAGCAAACAAAGACTATGTCACTGTCTGACTTAAAAGCTTGTAATCATATATAAATGTATTATGAAGTAAAATTAAAAAAATAGTTACTTTGTTATTAGTCAAAATACACAATTGTTTAAATAAGCAAACCAGTTGCAATGCAAAAAAATTGCCATCGTGTTTTAGGTTTTATAATAAAAAAGCATTTTTTAAGTAGAATACAAAGCTTTAAAACAAAACCATATTCAATAGGTCTATCTTTAATAGTTTCGGAAATATTGGCATCCAAATCTTTGAACTAATTTTTAATTTTCACTCTATTAACTGCTTACAGCTGTAGCTTACTGCTATAGATACAGTGGAACACAAACACCTATCAAATATGGTATTTTTTTAAAGCTTTTAGAAAATATATTAAATGGTTTTAAGTATACTATTAAAAAAATGCATACGCTATTTATCAGATTCCTGTCAATGAACATATTTTAAAACCTTTAAGGGATGGACATATCAATATATAGTATTATTTTAAAGATGTTAAAACGATTTGTTAAATGCTAATACAATAAAAAAGGTATTTCATTTAAAAAAATGCTTAACTATAAAACTGGAAAACATTATTGTTAATTGTTTTTTGCATTTTTTAGTCTTTAAGGGCGTAAAAAATGCTACTAGTTTACTAATTTAAATGACTTTGTATTTTGACTAATTACAAACTTACTAATGGCGGCCACTTAATTTGAATGCCCCGTATATTACACAGGTCAACATTTGATCTATGCGCGTACACCGGAAGTGGTTAGGTGCTACTAGGGTTTTTGGGGTCGCTGATTACGATTTTAACCTCGATTAACCATCATCACGTCAGGTTCAAGGTCATTTGAAAGTCAAGTGAAAAAAAACCATTATAAAAATTTGGGAAAATTCATGCATATGTTTTTGAGGTCACTGAATCTAAATCTGGCGTTTATTTACACTTTGGATCTATTCTAGAGGTCATCAAAGGTAAAAAAAAATAAAAAAATTGGTAGGTATGGGTTAGATATTGCTAAATCCAAATCTAATGTTTAATTACACTTTGGATCCACCTTTGGATCCACCCTTCAACGTCATTTTAAGGTCAGTTTTAAGTGTTTTTTGGAAAAAATGTTTAGTACTATCCGAAAAATCTAACCAAATTCGTACCTATGTTTTCAAGGTTGCCAAATCGGAATATACAATATATATGATTTAAGATCGCCGCTTTTCGATATTTTGGATTGCTCTTAAATTTTCTATGCCTTTAGAAGACCTAAAGAGCAAAAAGAAACACGAAATTTAAAGTCAGCGAACACAACAACATGTGCATAATTTTTTTCTATGATTTTCCCCCACTTGACCTTTATTTGACCTTAAACTTGACCTTATGAAGGTCAACTGACCTCAGATTTCAATTCCCCGACCTCTAACATATACGTACAAATTCTTTTGGATTTTTTGAATCGTACGAAACATTTTTTCCCAAAACCACTTTAAAATGACCTTGGGTGACTTCTAGGAAAGATCTAAAGTTTAAAACGTCTAATTGGGATTCAGTGACCTCAAAATAAATTTTTCCAAATTTATACGATGGTTTTTTTACTTGACTTTCAAATGACCTTAAACCTTAAATCCTAGTAGCACCTAACCGCTTTCGGTGTACCCGCGTAGATCAAATGTTGACCTTGTTTATTGATATCTTAATTTTTTTAGAAATTTTAAAACTTATTTTTTATTTCTTAACAAAATAATTTTTTTAACCTTAATAAATATAAATATGTGTATTATACATTAGAAAAATGTGAGAACTTTTTTTCGCAGAAACATGAGATTTAGCAAAATTTATTTGGTGGGAAATATATACATGAGAAAAAGCAAAAGTTAATTTAAAGCGAAATTTGCACAAAGATTAGATGTTTTATAAAATTACGTCCTAGACATCGTAGGCAATATGAATATATTACAAAAACAAAACAACAAAAACAAACAAAAATACTTTTGTCTTGGTTTAATTAAAGACAAAATATTTTTACATTTTTTAAAGGTGTGGGATTATTTTATAAAAAAAATTGCAGAAGTAAATGTATTGCAGCTTTAAACAAACAAATTATTGTTTTTAGTAATTTTAAACCTATTTAAATATGACATAACTACTTAATTAATTAAAAAAAGTTTAACGTCCTCTATTCATATGATTACGTAGCCCGAACAGACAAAATTTTCCTTTAATTTTACAGACTAATTTTCACAAGCAGCACATCTGCAACGTTTTAGCTTTTAGTAAAGCCACATCCCGTACAGCAACGTAATACAGTCACTACACTGAAGTTTAAAAGTCTTTTCAGTTTCACAGCCACATTTTCTTCTTTAAAGTAAACGACTTTATCTGGCTTGTTGTGTAGGTCAATGGGGTATTTGAAGAAAAGTAATTTGGCATTTTGCAGCCATTTTTTTATAAAGTATTGAAAAAAATTAAAATAAATAATTAAATTATAAATATCGTAAAACTGTTTTAACGCTGACATACTTTTTAACAAAACAGTTTAAAAATTAATCTAATAAAAAATAAAAAAAACACAACAATGATTAAAAGTAGATATGTCCCATATGGCCGTGGCGTATTCATATCTTAAAAGTCCCTATGTGTACTCGCCAAATACTCTTTACAATTAGGACCCTTTGGTCCTGGTCTCGGGGTGTAGAGACTGAGTATGGCCCTATTTACCCCTATACCAGTATCGATCACCTGAAATAAAATAAAGGAACGCCCCCCCTCCTTTTGGTGACAAGTCGACTAATATGTCAGAATATTTACCCTTTTATATTAAAATTGTAACGAATTTAATTTTAAATATTATTCAATTTTCAATTTACCCCTTACAGATCACTTTTATCTTGAAAATGGTGTTAGACTTGATACTGAAACGTAGATAGATATTTTGATTTATTTGGGCTTTTTCGAGGTTTCTCTTTATTTTGTTTTAGGAGATTTACGAGTTCATAGGAATCAATAGGGCCGAACACACATAATAAAGATTATATGGGAAGTGCACAAAAAAGACTAGTCAATAAATGATATAAAGAAAATTATCTTGTTTACAAAACCTAGATTTTTAAACTAATACGAGCTGTACGTATCTTGTGTAAAGTGAACTGTTAATAATAATTTGGACCCTACTTAAATGCACACAGAACTTCAACCCTGAACAGTCTCTTTATTCTTGAAACCGTTGTCTGATTTTTCGTAAGTTTGCTGTAGAAAATCATGATAATTTTTCTGTATACTCTTCTCGGCGTATTTACATGCTTCCTATACCAATATTTGCATTTGTAAAAAAAATCAATAATTTATGAAGGTAAAAGACATTTTAACTTTTTTGGACTTCACCAAGACGTATACGAAATATTGAACGATTTTGATCTCAAGTTAAAAATCTTTTAGCCAGAAGGCCTTTTATACTTTGAATGAATATTATGACTCAGCGTTTTAGATAAATATTTATTTTAAGTTTTCTTTTGTTATACCTAATGTTAATAATAGGTTTAGGTTTTCTGTTTTAAATATTTTTTAACAATGTCAATGAAAATAATTTTATGACAATAAAGCCATGTTTGAGTTTAAGTGTAAGAAAAAAATGCCGTTTAATTCTGTAAAATGAACTAACAGTATTTAAACATAATGTAAAAAAAAACATGCTATAAGCTTTTAAAAAATCCGTAGAAACATAGAATTTTTTTAATTGGTCCATTGCCTGTCGACTAACCTGACCTACCTGCTTGCTCTTTATGATCTTTATAGAATTTGTGGCTTCACAAAGTTATTTTAGGGAAGTGTATGGTACTTCTACCCCGTCTAAATTGTTTTCTTTAGATGGTTACAAATTCTTGTTTTACAAAAAGTAATATTTGTTAGTGATCCACAATTCAGTTTAACACAATTTTTATTTTTAAAATTTGTTAGGTGATGTTTTTCTTATCTAAATTTTTAGTTTAGAAAACAATACCAAAGATGATTGGCTTATCGAAAGTGTCGTAACATTTTTTAATTATCTATTTGGCTCTAATTTTTATTTTCTTTTCTGTTTTGTATTCAGTTTGATGTTTTAAAAATAAATTTTAGTTTTTGAGTGCTGTTTTGTTTTATTTGTTAATTATTTTTAAGTTTCACACTTTTTTTCTTTTATTTTGTAAATGTATTTTAAAATTTTTTAATTATTTGGATAAAAGAACTTTTTATTTTAACAGCTTAAACAAACACATTTTTATGAAACTAACCATATGTTTTTTAGATATATTGTAAATATTTAATTTGCGCAATATTTGTTTGATTTGTTCACAAATAGTAAATTAAATGACATAGCAAAAAGTAAAATAAAACCCCTTCTGAAAGCAGTAACAAATGAGTAATAAATAAAAATTAGGGATATAAGCTAGAACTATGACACAGTAATTTCTAAAGAAAACAATAAGATTTAAAAGTAAACATTTTAATGTAATTCGCGATGAGAAGTTAACCCTACAAAAGTTTTATCGTGCGGTCTCCCTGTTTTGGAAACATATTATTTTGATAACACTTTTTAGAATTCGTTATTAAAATTTATTCTCATTGTCAAAATGAAAAATTGCACACTTAAGCCTATTCTTCTGCTCTCGGAGTATAAATAAAATGTTTGTGTCACAAGAGTTATTTCTTGGCTTTTACAATCTGCTCAGATTATTGTAAAATTCATAAAACATGATGTAAATAACCGTGTAGGTTCTTTGACTTAAATTAAATTATAGTTTAAAAAAATAATAATAAAAAACACGCTTTTATGACAAACCTAACTTAAAAGCAGAAAATAATCTTTAAGTATAAAAATTTTTTGTTACATTTATAAAAAGTCCAATAATTGATACATTAAGAAAAAAAGATACAGTGGGAGACTGGTTAAAAAAACAATAAAAAAATATCAAAATAAGACAAAAAAATCTAACTGGAACGAATCTCCACATGACCCAATATTTATCACAATTCCATATATTAAGGGAAAAGAACACAAAAAATACGAAACGAGGTGAAATGTCGAAGTCAGGGACTGCCGAACACGCTTGGTCAAAACAACACCGCATACAATGGTCGGAAGCAAAAACTATTCATAAAGAAACCCACTAAAAGAAAAAAAAATAAAGAAGCTGTAATTATTGTAAACAATCACAATGTATTTAGCAAGCCTAGTATCGATATTTCGAACATCTGGCAGCCGTTGCTAAACCGTAAAAAGTCGGTCAAGCTTCGGTGAACAAGGAGTGGTATATAAGTCGTAGCTTTTAGGAATAGTTTTTAGTTATCACTTGAAAACGGTTGGAGATACAATACTAACCGAAACGTTGTGTAACAATTAACAAATGAAGACAATGAAAGTCCAAGATTTTAGTGTTATTAAATCGATAAGAGTAGTTAGGTTTCTTGATAAGATTCAGCTGTTCTGCATTTAGCGGCAGTTTTAGAGGTCCCAATCAATTTCTATTACGGGCACTAAAATCGTTTAAAGAAATACCTGAGGCAAACTGGAAAATGATACGATCAAATTTTCTGAGAGAAAGTCAAAGATTTTACTGTATGAATAAAAGCGGTAAATAAAGCAAATAAATGTGTTTTTTATTTAGAAAATTTCACATCTTCTATATAGGCAGATTAAATTTCTTTATTTTGTTGATGTTGCCATGGCGACAGTGATTTATCCTGGTAAATTTTTTGTTGCGGGTAGGCTGCATAAATTTAATAAGTAAATTTTTTTGTCAACGTTTGACATTATGATATTTTATGATTTGATTTTTATATTTTTCATTTAAATATTTTAAAATAAATTCTATAAAAATACTGAAACAGAAATAAAGATGTTTCGCAAATATTAGCAATATAAATAAATTACTAAAGGCTTAAATAAACTTCATTTAAAAGAATAGGATGCCACACATTTAGCTAAAAGAACCGGAAACTTATATTTAAATATTTTATTTAAAAGATAGTTGGAACTATGTAAACACAAAATTTGACGTTACTACATCTGTTTGACAACTGTCATAGTAAGTTTAATTTTTAAATTAATTAATCGAAGAAAATGTGGTTTTGTTGTGAAAACTCACCTCGTCTTTGACTTGGGATAATTTTCACAACAAAAACATCCGTGACCTTGAAAAAAATTTACCGGCAATAATTTTAATACTAGGGGTATTACAAATGAAATTTTATCACAGGACAGATCGTTACAAATGTAATTACATACATT
>JAHBCN010027270.1:0-10269 GCA_019359885.1 Listronotus oregonensis | reverse complement strand
GATTAATTTGTTCAATAAAAAATAATAAAATTATAAAATTTGGGCCCCCGGGGAAGCGCCCCTTTGCGAGCCCCATTTCCCCCCCAAAAAATACCCCTGCTTGTTCAGGTACCAAATATTTTATCTGAATTTTGGTTCCTAGTTTACATGCGCACCTAATAATAACCAATATACAGGTTCCTCGTAAAATCGACAAAAATTTAAAAACGCCCTGTATCTCCAAAATTAGTGAAGTTAGCCTTGAAATTTTATCACATTTAAATTTGTTTTAAAAAATTGTCCTAAGAATGTCCAAACAAATTTTTCTATCTCTTACAGTTTTTTCAATACCCCGCTAATACAAGCCTGCCTTCGAACAAAATTTCCAACTTAATCCGTATAGGAGCTATGGATGTCTAAAGCACTATTGCAAGACCCCGTATAAAATAATTAACTGGGCAGATAGGAACAATTTACAACCACCCATCGCCCACTAACTATCCCGTCTCTAACCCCGTCGGCGGTCCTACTCGGTACCTTTGGACCCACTTGACAAAAATGGTCATTTTTCATCTGGGAAACGCCGCCACAATATAAATATTGTGAGTCAGGCGGGCGGGCCGGCTATTAGCGATCCGATCGAAAATGGAGCCCCCGTCTGCTTTGTAGTCAAAATTGTCCCGCCAGAAACCACAGATTTATTAATTTTCGTATGATCAAGGTAACAGATGAGGATGAGTTCTTGGAACGGCCTATGTAAGCTTTAAACAAACACAATAAAAAAGATGACAGATAATTCGTCGCTCTAAAATAATAGAAAGACAACTAAAAAAGGTCAGTTTTGAGATATTAAGCATTTTATTATTATTATTTTTATTATTAACGTATTTGAAAAACTTTACAATTATAAAAATTTTTTTTCATAAGTATTTACAAATAGTAACAATGTACTAAAAACTATTGTTCCAAGTGTACTATTTTTTTTACAAAAAGTATAACTTGTCTCACTCTTACACCGAAAAGACGACAACACAAAATTAAATGTTTTCATTTTTTAATGAAGATGACCGAGTTTTACACTAAAAAAAACCTTATGCTTACAATTGAACCTTTTTTTTGTGTAAAGGGTCGTCCATTATTCACGTGATGTTTTTTTAGCATTTTTTTAAACCCTCTCTCCCCCTGGTGATATGTGGTGAGGTTTAAGACTAACTACCCCCCTACCCGAAATCACATGTATTTTTTTGGTACAAAGTATCTTAAAAAGGGCCTTGAAGCCAGGGTCGTATTTGGGCGGTGGCGAGATGGGCGCTCGCCAAGGGCGCAGCTACCTGGGGGGCGCAAAATCGATCATGAAAAAAATGTTTTATTAATTGGCAGTACCGTAGTCATATTACTATTATTTTTATTGACAAAATTAATTAAATAAATAAATTACAACAGAACAATTTTATAATAAATTTTCAACTAAGATTATTTTTAATATATAAAGACTGAAAAAATGTATGAATTAATAATAAAATATCAATTTATCCTGATACCTACAGCGATAATATAACTCTTAGAATTTTTTTAATATTTAAGCTGCAGATAAATTGGTATATTATAAATTGGGGGTAGCACCAGTTCCTTTTTTTGTTGCATATTACGTATTTAATTTATTAAAGTATAAAAGTAACGTTTTAGTAGGCCTGCTATGTACAGTATTTTTGTAACTACGATAATATTATTGAGAAAATTTTACGTTTAATCACCAGTAATATGTTGTATAGTTAATTTACAATCCACTTCTTTCAGTCAGATATAAACAATTGTTTTATGTAAATCATGTATCTTTCAAATAGTAGGCTATTTTTTTATATAAAGAAAATATAGAATTTGACACAAATTCCATCACAAAATTGGTATTAAAAAAAAAAATTTCGGTTCAAAAAACTTTAAACGTACAACTTTGCACTTATTTTTTTTTAATTTCCGGAAAATAACCCCCGAAATCTCCGTTTTTGTTGGGGGGTATTCCATACTCCCCAAATTTTCCCATTGGGGAGGATAATGTTAGGCCCCCCAAGAGCGCATCCATACCTAGATTATTCTGTTTGGGGGGAATCGCCTATTCATTTTTTGAAATGTCATCCAGCTAGGATTGTTGAGAATAAAAAAACGGGTTTTTTCCTTTGTTTTTAATTTACGTGTGTGCTTTAGACGGGATTAAGATTTTTTAATTTTGTTTGGGGAAATTAAAGGCCCCGAAGCGCAGATGAAAGACAATTTAATTAAAAAATTTTTAGCTGGAATTTTTTTTTTAGGCTTTAAATAATTTTAATATTTTTTCAATGCTTTTTAATGCTTTTTTTTTCATAATTTTTGAAAGGGTGATAGGAGGTCAAAAAATTCAAAACATTTTTTTTTCGCTATTTTTCGATATATTTTTGTTAATCTTTTAATTTTATAATTTTTTAAAATTTTTCCAAAGAATAGAAGTTTCAAATAACTTTTGGATTGAAAAGATTTTGGGATGAATTTGTAAGACGATTTTTTTTTTAAGAACCCCGTAATTTTCTATGAAAAATGGGTTTTCGACAATTGTTTTTAAAATTTGCATAGTCATAGTTTTTAACACGCTGATCAAAAGTCTTCACAATCACAAAACCCGAAAACTCGCCTAATGCCCCCAAAATCACCCCCTTTGGTGGGGGTCTTTGGGGATAATTTTGACTGATAGTTTGATCAATTGCTATTTGAAATTTTTTGAGAGTGTTGTCGAATTGTAGCCACTTAAATAGATACAGAGCTTCAGCCTGACATCTCCTATAACTGTATTTCTTACGGGGTATGTGACCCTCCCCCCCAATACCTCCTCCCTCGACTTCAGACTCCAATTTCACCAACTACTAAGGTCTGCTTCCCTGTTGACGGATGGCAAAGCCATTTTATCATGAATTCCATTCCTTGGCCAGTTTTATATCCACATGTTACCCTCCAATCCCAATAATTGGATACCCACTTACACTCCCTTCCTCAAGGCCTTTCCATATTAAGTTCCTGCTCACAGATTTTAAACTATAACTTTTTTAGTGGCTACAACTCGACAACACTATCAAAAAATTCCTCAGAGCAATTGACCAAACTATCAGTCAAAATCATCCCCAGTGATCTATGAGAGTGATTTTGGGGGGGCTTTTGGGTTTTTGTGCCCGAGAAGATTTTTTATCAACTTGTTGAGAACTATCACTACGCAACGTTTGAAAACAATTGGCCGAAAACCACTTTCCATAAGAAAAATTCCCAGAGATTTTTAATGGTTATTTTGGGGGTTGGAAGAGTTTTCGGGTTTTGTGCCCGTGAAGACTTTCGATCAGCGTGTTGAGAACTATCAGTATGCAAAGTTTGAAAACAATTGCCGAAACTCATTTTCCGTAAGAAAAATCCCCACTGTTTTTTGAGGGGGTTGGGAGGGTTTTCGGGTTTTGTCCTGGAAACTTTTGATAAGCGTGTTAAAAACGTTTACTATGCAAGGTTTGAAAACAATTGGCCGAAACCCATTTTTCATAGAAAATTGCGGGGTCCTTTAAGAAAAAATTCGTCTTTACCAGTTTATCTCAAATCTTTACAATCCAAAAATTATTTAAAACTTCTAATCTTCAGAAAAATTAAAAAATAATAAGAAAATTAAAAAATTTTAGTGAAAAAAAAATATTTTGAATTTTTTGACCTCCTATCACTCTTTCAAAAATTATGAAAAAATTCATGAAGCTAGATCTACTAAAGACACATCATATATATTTTTTTCATTATAAAGTGGGTCAATAGATTTTGTTAAAAAAATATTAAACATTTTTAAACCCAAAAAAAAAATGACTTTCCCGCAAAAATTTTTTGAAAAAATTGTGTTTCGCGTTTCGAAGACTTTTAATTTGGCGCAAGCAAATCTAAAAAATATTTTAATACGGCTGAGATATTAGAAAAAAACGAAAAATATTCATTATTCATTAAGAGAGCATTTACGCTACACCTTAGGGGTCGGGCGAAAGAACGCCGAGACGGTGGGCGGAGACTAACAAACTCCCACTACCACAATTTTTGTATAGCCGCATTAAAAATATTATATTTTATTTAGGTTCTTCCAAATTCGGTGTATCGATGCGATGTTGTTTCCGATTGCAAGCCTACAAGAGATAACGTTTTTCGGTAACTATTTTTCACTTATATGACATAAATTATACACCATTTTAAAGGTAAGGAAATAATTTATGCCTCTACTGTAACGGATTTTTAAAATATGAGTCAAGTTAAGAGAAAATAGTATCTAAACATAACCGATTTTAGGGTGACTTTCACTCAAGAAAATATTAAAAACTAAATCCAAATTTAAAAAACTATTACAGCTGAAGCCTAGATTTAAGTGTAGGCTTTCATATAGTTATTGAAAATTATTGATAACTTATACCGTTTTTGAGAAAAACATTATGCCCCGAACCCCAAATTGGATCCAATTTTCGCGGCGCGAATGGACTCTTAAAACACTTTCTGAAGCACCCACGTAAATAAAAAAAAAGCAACAAAAAGCACGTCAAAAAAGAATTTTTAAATGATATTTTAGTTTAAAATAATTATCCTCTTGATTTTATAAACAAATGCTTTTTAAAATTTGAACAACAAAATTCAAGATAAAATCAAAATAGACACATTACAAATCTATTTTTACCATATATTCCTCCCCAAGAAAGGCTATTGTAAAACTGACCAATCTGATTAACGCAGCCTTCAGATTAAAATATGTACCAAGGGTTTGGAGCCGAAGTAATAATGTTTTCCCAAAAACCGGAAAAACCCCCATGAAGTTTCTTCCTATAGACCAATATCATTATTACCTATTATTCAAAGTTTTTTGAGAAACTTCTACTTAAAAGAATTAACCCCATTATTCAACCCAAAAAAATTAATTCCAACACATCAATTTGGGTTTAAAGGCAAACATTCCACTATTGATCAAGTGCATAGAATAACTAATATTATTGAAAAATCACTAGAAGAAAAGAAAGTGTTTTCAGCCTTTTTTCTAGACGTGGCACAGGCATTTGACAAAGTGTGCCATGAGGGTTTAATTCAAAACTAAAATTTTTTCCCAAAACAATATTCGCAAATCTTGCAGTCCTATATATCAGAAAGATATTTTAGAATTAAACGGAGGATACTTATTCAAACCAAAGAGAAATTAGAGCAGGACCCCCTCTAGGAAGTGTATTAGGCCGGTCCTGTACCTACTATACACGTGTGACATACTAATACCAAAAAGATACCAATGCTACTTTTGCAGACGACATTTATTTTAGCTGTAGGATACACTATTGAAGAAGCAACTTACAAACTTCAAACATCAGTTAACCAAATTTATAGATGGACTGACAGAGGAAAAATTAGGTTAAATGAAAATAAATCAATTCACGTCAATTTTACCAAAAAAAAAAAAAAAATATTCCATTGGGGAATTTTAAAACACACAGGTCCTTTTATGCAACCACAGCAAAGTACCTGGTATTACTTTAGATGCTAAACTACGCTGGAAAGCACATGTTAAAAAAAAAAAGGGGAAAATTTGGGATAAAATCAAGAAAATGTTTTGGGGTGATAGGAAGAAACTCCGTTTGTCTTTACAATAAGCTTCTACGATAAAAAAAATTAAACCTGTTTGGTCCTATGGTTGCCAACTCTGGGTCTACCAAAACAAGAAATCGAAATAATCCAGAGATTCCAAAAAAAAATACGGAACATCAGATGCCCGGCGTGAGGAACAGGTTTCCCATCGGGACCGATGGAAACGTGGAAAAGATAATCAAGAATTGAGAACGTCATGAACACCGACTTCATAATCATGTGAATATCGGGCCATCCAGCTCCTTGATAACACCGACCTAGTAAGAAGTTTTGGGGAACCCTTTTTGATTGGGGTTTAAAAGTTTTTAGTGAAAAGCAGAGAAGTGCTTGTGCGTGCCCCATTATGTTAAGTGCGTTTTTTAAAAAAAAAAATAAGAGACATCGTAGGGTAAGTTTTTAATTTTAAGGACATTAGTAATTTAGTTAGAGAAAATTGCTTATTGGTCAACTTTGACCAGATTGTAATATTAAGAAGTACGTAGAGTTTTTTTTATATAAAAATATATATATATATATATATATATATATATATATATATATATATATATATTATATATATATATATATATAAAAATATATATATATTTTTTTATTTTCTTTTTTTTTGCCCCCTTAAAATTACAAGGGAAAAAAAAAGTTTTTTTTCCAAAAAAAATGTAGCTTTGGGGAAAATTTGCCCAAATATTGAAGTAGTATTTAACAATTTTTTTTCATAATTCCTTTTTAAGTTTACATTAAATCACTGTTTTTTTTTTAAAATTAAATTTACATACATCAAAAAAAAATTTTATTCTGAACAATAAAATAAACCAACGAAAACAGATAACGAAAAGGAAACCTTTTTAAAATTTTTTTGATACGATCTTATTTTGGGGAAGATTATCGTTTGTTGTTGGTAAACTGATGTTAAGTTATTTTTATAGGGGGGGTTTTTTTTTTTTTAAATTTTTTTTTAATTAGATTAAACGTTTTTTTTAAAATTTAGAGCTATAGATTTTATTAAGTTGTCTAGGCTTTTTAATTTATTGTGTTTTTTTTTGAATTTTAAAAATTTCGTAAAATTCCGGTGTGGCTTTTTTTTTTACGTTATCAAAACAAAGTGACTCGTCTCGATGTATGATTTGTGGGCGGTTTTGTTTTTTTTTTTAAATTTATGTCAAAAAAAAAAAAAAAAAAAAAAAAAAAAAAAAAAAAAAAAAAAAAAAAAAAAACCGCCCTTACAAATCATACATCGAGACGAGTCACAGGTTTTTTTGATAACGTAAAAAAAAAAACTGAAAACCACCCAAAAAAAAAAAATTTTACGAAATGATTGAAACAAAAAAAAAAAAAAACAAAAATCTAAAAACTGACACTAGACAACAATAAAATCTATAGCTCTATAATTAAATAAAACGTTTAATCTAATTAAACAAAAATTTAAAATAAAAAAAAAAAATTAAAACCCCCCCTTTAAAAAAACTTAACATCAGTTTTTTTCCCAAAAACAAACGATAATGCATTTTTGCCAAAGTAAGATCAGTATACAAAATTAAATTTTAAAAAAATGACGTGTTCCCCCGGTTTGCGGATCTTTTTCGTTGGTTTTTTTATGTGTTCAGAATGAAAAAGTATGTAAATGTTAATTATAAGGAACTTATGATTTAATGTAAACTTAAAGAGTAATTATGAAAAAAAAATTTTGCAAATACTACTTCCTATTTGAAAAAGGTAGGGTTTCCGGGAAAGTCAAAAAAAAATTTTTTTGGAAAAAACACTTTTTTTTTTTTTTCCATTGTAATTTTAAAAAAACCCAAAAAAAAGAAAAAATTTTAAACACAGTCCAAAAATTAACCTTTAAAAAATATATATATATATATATATATATATATATATTCCTGGGTTATCAAATAAAATTTAACGAATAGGTAATAAATTTAGTAGTCGTACTACATTCAAATACAAAACACAATTAGATACCAAATAACAAAAACTAAACCATATAATATGAACGAAAACAAAAAAAATATAAGTATAAGATCCCTTGTAAATGTAATAAATTTAATATAGGTTAAACTTCCAGACCATCGGCAAAACGCAAAAAAGAAGATAGAACATACATTAAAAACACAGAATTTCACAAATCAAAAACCTGTTAACACAAATTGGATAACGACCACATAATAAACTGGAATTCTTCTAGTATTTTAGCAAAATAAACTTGTTCAAAAAAACGTAAATGAAGAAAAGCGCATTTATATTATTAAATAAAGACAAATGTGTAACATCAGTATCTGTTCATTTAAATAATACATGGTTACCTATACTTCATGTTAGAGTAATTTTAGGTAAACTTAAAATCATCAATGTCTTTTTAAAAATTATAAATATACCAGTCAACTAAACTAATATGTCATTTATGATAAAACGTTATAAATAGTATAAACCTTTTAAAATTTCCTTTTTAATCCACTATTTCTTAAAATTTAGTTTAAATCTCTTTTTTCATTGTTTATCTTGACAACGGGGGACTGCCCCCGAAATGTAGATTAGTGTTTTTGTTTTTTTTTGGGGTTTTTTTTTTTTTTGGCAGGCGATTGAATATAGGGGTAAAAGGGGAAGGCTATTTTGTTATACCCCGGGACCAACAAAAGTGGTCCCTTTTCCAAAAAATTGTAAGGGTGTAACCCCAAAAAGAAAAATACTGAAACATGAATCCGCCAAAAACAAAAAATTTTTTTTCTTGTGGAATACCAAAAGGATCTTTTTTGGGGCCCATACTATTTTTAATATATATAAATTTTTTTTTTTTTTTATCCCTCTTTTAAAAAATAAAGGGGTACTATAAAATTGTTTCCTAATAAACCATCCTATATTTTGCTAAAGTAAAAAAATTCAAGAAATATTAAATATGATTTAAACATTTTTTTAAAAATTTTTTTAAAAATTTTTAAATTTAAATAAACTCCTTATAATTATAGCAACAAAAAAAAAAGATAAATTTCCTTTATATCATTCAAAAATAAATTATTCTAGAGTATAAAAAATTTTTTAATTTAAAGTTAAAAAAAATATAAACTATTTTTTGAAATTTTTATCCCCTTAAAAGGGAATTTTTTTAAAGATCGAATTATATCCCCTTTAAAAAATTCTTAAAATATTTATTAATTTTAGTAAAAAAAATTACAATATTTAATTTCAGTAGGGGGTTTCAGAAACTAAAAATTTTAAATTTAAAAAAGACTTAAAATAGAATTTTTTAATGTATTCATAAATTCCCAATCTTGCCCCAAAATTAAATTTGGGAAATCCAAATACCTATTTTAAATTAATCATATCAGTGTGCCCAAAGGGGGGGAATGTATGGGGTTTTTGGAAACCAGATAAAAAAATCGGTTAAATAAAGTTTTATAAAAAAATTTCCCCGTTTTAATAGTTTATCATTCAGGTTTATGAAAATTTTTTAAAAAATCTAAACATGATTTTCAAAATCGGTCATATTTTTCATAAGAAAAAAATTTTTCAAACAAAAAAACTTTTAAACAATTTTTTTTCGTAGAATATGACCAAGTAAATTTTATTTTCTACGTTTGGGGTTTTTGAATCATCATCAATTTTACTTTTTCATAGGGCCCTTTTTTGGTTTTTTCGCAGCCAAATAGTGTTTTTTTTCTGATTTAAAATTTTAATATGTTATAGTTTTTAGTTTATAACCCATCAACTTAAAAAAAAAAAATTTTCTAGTTCCCTTTATTCCGGCGAAAATTTTCCTCATTGGCAGGAAGAAATGTTAATATAGCTGGCAAACGTATTTTGACAATTTTCCGAAAGGCAGATCCTAAACAAAAACTTTCAAAAAAGTTTACAAATTTTTTAAATTCGGGGAATTTTAAAAACAACCTAAAAGTACGTTGAAGAAAATCGACAAGGGTGCTGCGAACAACATTTTAAAAAAAACCAAAATCTTCAGCCAGGGATGTGATAGAGAATTTCAATATGTTGAGAGAAATGGACAAATTTTTAATTTTAAGTCGTTATTTTCATCTTATTTTTGTAGGAAAAGAAGAAGTTTTTTTTTCACCAATCTTTTGGTATTTTTTCCCTTTTTAAGGTTTGGAAAACCCCTTTCGTAAAAAATCGTTCAGCTTTTCTTTTTGCCAAATAATATTTTATTGCCAAAAAAAACGTTGGGGCCGGGGGCGGCAACTGAGAAAATTTTGTTTTTTTAAAAATGAGGTTATAAACTCGTAAATTATAACATACAACAACTATTTGGGCGTAAAAATCCAATATAGCTCCAAAGAAAAAAAAAAGTTATAATTCTAAAAACCCCAAAGTAGAAAAAAAAAATTTACACAATTTTACAAAAAAAGGCAAAAGGTTTTAAGATTTTAAAAAAATTTTTACTTTTAAAAAAAAAAGCATTTTCAAAGGGATGTTTGGGTTTTTTAAAAATTTCCAAAACCGAATAGATAAAAAAACCGTAGTGAAGGGGTTAGCTTATAAAAAAATTTCTAAAATTAAAAGAAAAAAAATTAAAATATATTAAAAAAATTAGTAACTTAATGGGTAAAAATAATACTAGAAAAAGATTTATTAGAAACAATTAAATTAAAAATTTTTGGGGAAAAGGGTCAATACTCCATAACGGAATAA
>JAHBCN010027269.1:0-10182 GCA_019359885.1 Listronotus oregonensis | reverse complement strand
TATTTATTTATTATAATAAAATTTTGTTTTTACCTCAAAACTAGGAGATTCCTCTGAAGTGTTTTGCTACCTGATATAATTAATTAATATTTGTTTAAGTTACAATTATATGCAAATCCTTTTAGAACAACGAATTTTTGAACATTTTCATTTTACGCAAAAACGTCAGGAAGTTCCACCTGGTTCTGACTGACTAATTGGTTGTTTGTTAGGCCGGTACGTGACCACAATACGTGCTCCACACATTTGATATTCTGCCTGGGTTTTTGATGGCACACACAACGAGGTTAAATGGGATAGGTTTTACAATAAAGGCACTGCGGTAAAATAAAACGTGGCAAAAGCACGATTATATACACAAACTAATAAAAAATAATTCTTTCGCTTCCTTGACCTATTTAATTAAAAACGTGTTATTTCTTTTTATGTAACTTTAAAACAGAAATATTTTAACATTACTCTTTATATAACCATGGAGGCTAACAGTGGCTCATTAATTTTAAACTGTTGCGAAAAAGCACAAGTTAAAATTAACAAAATTTTAATAATGTGGAATTGCACCTATCATAATATAACAAATCCAAATTTTAAATCCTATCAAAATATAGTTTTGAACTAGAGGGAAAATCTTTTTAATTATAAAACATATGAAAAAACACTTATTGGAAAAATACCTTAATTTTCCCATAAATTAGCCCCTAAAAAAAGAGCTGTGAGCGGGTATGTTAGATTTTGATCACGGACCTTCATATGGACCGGCAAAGGGTATCAGATGCGCAGTTCAAAAGTTGGATTTTATGGGCAAAAAAATGTCTCCGTGCGCTGTGGCGGTAGTCATCGCTTAAGGTCTTAAATCGTGCGCAGAACGGATCGGCAGACCGATTTTATTTACTCATTTGTCGCCGGCCAGTTCCGTACTGGCCGCTTGTGTGAGATTTTTTAGTTTTGGACTGATTTATTTTGTGATTCATGATAAAGTTTCTATATAATTATAGATTCTAAACAAGTTTTATACCCGTTTGCAGAAAGCGTGATTAGTACTTGATGTTTAACGAAATGTCAGATTTTGACAGGTTGCCTACTAAAACTATTAAAGGTATGATTATGCAGAAAAATTAAGTTAAGTTAACAAAAATTAATTTAATATAAATTAATACATTTGTGTAAAAACATGCAAATCAATTTAAAAATATTTAAAAAATTAAGCATGCTTAGAGCAAATCACTGTTAATTGTGATTTTTGTAATTTCTATTTTATTGGTGCACTCTCTGACAGCTGTCCGGTAATTTGTTAACTTCTTAAACAAATATTTGTATAAAAAATATATAATTTTGTTACATTTTTTATAATGCATGGGAAAGACGAGTTTCTGTTAGTCTATTTTATGATGCTATTGTGTTTGATTTGTTTGATGTTTGATGTGTTTAATTATTTTAAAAAGGAAATGTTTACTTTATTTTATGTTAAGGTTAAAAAATTAAAATAAGTTATGAAAGATAAAAGTTGGTTATCTTCCTAACTTAACTTAATTTTTAATTTATGTGTTTAATTGAAACCATTTGATCACATAATGTTTATCTCTTCTTGTGTTACTTTAACTTATTTTTACGTAATTAGTAGTGTTAGACGTTTATCTTAAAATCTCTGACGTCATGTAATATTTAGGAATCTTGTGCGACGCATTATTTAGGGCGTGGCCAATACCATCTGTCAAATGTCAAATGTCACATGTCAAATGTCAAATGTCGCCTGTCACCTTTCATATTTCGGAAACCACGGGACTTAGAAAAGTTAGCTTACGTGGATGAGATGTATCTTAGGGTCTTACGCATGCGTTAAAAAAATGGCGCCTGTCAGCTGTCAAATGTCATCTGTCGCCTGTCATATTTCGCGAACCACGTGACTTAGAACCTGCTTACTTGGATGAGACATAACTAAGGGTCCTACGCATGCGTTAAAATAACGGCTCCTGTCATATGTCAGTTGTCACTTGTCAAACGTCAAATGTCAAACCTAACATGTGGGGGCCCCCCGCTTAAGCACCAGGCCTGGGGCTTAGGCGTGGGGCGAAGAGCCTTAAGAGTTAAATTCTAAACTTCCAAAAGGCTTTATACAGAATATTATTATTATTAAAAAGAACACTTAATAAATTTATTTGGTCCGCCTATGGCTAACTATCGCAGCTATTAAAAAAAATTATTAAATAAGGCTGCATAGTTAAATTTTCGCTAGAAAATAATATTTAACAAGTCCACGCGTGTAGTATTCACAGCGGAAATAACATGCAGATAAGTAAAATTCTTATCACGTCGAAACGGAAACAGCATCCTGTTGACAATTAAAATATTATTTCACAACGAAAATTCCAGAACCGTGACTATCCACGTCCGCGAGTATAAATAACTGAAAATACGGTTAAACACATCACATCACCAGTTACACTCGTCCTCGATAGTGCTCCCGAATCTAATTGTTTTATTAAATTTTAAACGTTTTTAGACTTTGTGTGTTTGTGTGTTTTTGTGAAAAGTGATTTTTATTTTACAATCGTAAGTACTTAGTTTTATTTATTGCTTAAAAAACGGTTTTTCCTTATAATTACACATAGTTAAATACAAGTACTTATTTTTATTAGCGTTAGTAATTCCTATATTACAAACAAATACAACAAACACCCATTAAATCTTTAAAACTATTATTTTTACCGATTTTATATTAGCTATACATAAATTTCCTATTAATATTAATATTAAAAATTATCAAAAAACTTATTCATAATAATCATTTTGCAATAATATATGTTTTTTAATATATATAAGAATCAAAAAAAACTATTTACATTTCCTATTAATATTAATATTAAAAAATAATCAAAAAACTTATTCATAATAGTCATTTTGTAATAATATATGTTTTTAATATATACAAAAATAAAAAACTATATACCAATTGTAAGTACTTAGCTTTATTGCTTAAAAGTAATTTTTCCTTATAATTACACATTGTTAAATACAAGTTCTTATTTTTATTAGTGTTAGTAATTTTTTATTACAAATATAACAAACACTCCTTAAATCTTTAAAACTATTATTTTGGATGTTTTTATATTAGCTGTTAACGCCTGCGACAGCCTGTATATAGGTGTAATTTTTGTCTATTTTTATGTAAGGATTCAAGTATTTATTTATTTTTTTTTTCTTTCTCTTTATTCTTTGTTTAATTCTGAATCACATTCATTTAAATATTCATTTTCAATAGGATTATCGTACGTTAAATATAATTGCTACGTGTCTCTAATCTTAAAATATGTAATTGCGTTAAGGACTCTTTTTTGCATTTCGTGTTTTTACTCACTGGAAAGGGAACAAGTCCTATCATCATTCAGGTGCAACCCGTTCACGCTTTACCTGTAATTGAATCTTCTCTCGTACCCGTTTTTAGCCACGTCTTATTTTAAGTGTTAGTTCGAGTCTCGGTCCGAGTGAAAAAGAAAAACTTTCTCCCTGAACTATCGAAGAAGACGGATTACTGGAGGCAACTAAATCTGAACAAGGTAGGTGAAGATACTAATCCAGTGATTACGTAACACTCAAAGGTCCTTCGGAAAATCTCAAAATAACTCTAATTTTCTAAAATAACTCTAATCAAACCAAAGGTCAAAATAAATATAATAAATATAAATAAATTTCCTATTAATATTAAAATTTATCAAAAACTTATTAATAATAACCATTTTACATGTTTTTCAAAAAATATTATATTTTTTTAATATATCCAAGTGTCAAAAAAACTTTTTTTAAAATGTCATTTTATGAAAGATCGTTATCAGCCGAGATGGCGAAGCCACTTTTCCCGCTATTTGCGCAAGTTTTTTCCAATAGTTTCTTCAAAAAACGACTTTTGATCATCTGCGCACCTTTTACAAAGGTCCTTACATGTTTTTCGCTTATAACTCAGCTCCTAATTGCCGGATCAATACCGTTTTTTCGCTAAACGATTTAGGATATTAAAATTTAAAAATTTAAAATTTACCTAAGGTCCTTTTGACCTCCACATATAGTACTTGGTTATTTATCAACCAATTGGAAAAATTCTTTTTTTATTCTGATTAAGGATATTAAAACATATATTTTACTTGAGAAAATTTAAAATTAGCATAAAGCCCTTTTGGTAATACTATGTGTATCTTTTTTATTTATCAACTAATTGGAATTTTTTTAAATTCTGATTAAGGATATTAAACCATACATTTTACTTGTGAAAATTTAAAATTAGCATAAGGCCCTTTTGGTAATGTCTTATAGAACTTGGTTATTTATTAACCGATTGTAATAATTCTTTCTAAATATAATTTAGAACGTTAAAATACACATATTAATTGTTTAAAATTATTATTTGCATAAGGCCCTTTTGGTCTATTGGCGTATAACTTGGTTATTTATCAGCCGATTGGAAAAATTCTTTTTTATTTTGAATAAGGATGGTAAAACATATATATTAATTGACTAAAATTATTATCTGCATAAAGGCCTTTCGGGCTATTAACGCATAACTTGGTTAGTTATCAGCCGATTGAAAAATTATTTTTTATTCTGATTAAGGATGATAAAACATATATATTAATTGACTAAAATTATTCAACACTTAAAATCGTTTGTTTTTACAGAAAATGTTCGTCTGTCAATACTGCACTACCTCATTCTCCAACAAAAGCCATTTAACCCGTCATGGTGACTGCCGTCCGATGATTAGTATATGTGAAACGTGTAAGAAGGTTTTCAAGTCGGACGGGGCTCTTCAACGTCATCAGAGGGAGAAACACCCTGTTCCTAAAAGGGTTGCTGTTGAAGAGTCAATGAGGACCATGGCGAAGAGAGCAAGACTTGGTCTCAATAATGGTGAGTATAAAACTAAAATGTAATAAAATTGGAGCAAATGTTATTTAATAAAATGTATTAACATTATTCAAGAGAACTAATTTTTTAATTTTAATTACAGAACCATCGATGTCTGCAACGCGGCGTTGTGAGAGCTGCGCAGTGGATGTTCCTGCCAATCGTTGGGCTGGACATCTTAGGACCTTGCGTCATCGGGCCAACGGTTGTGTAGAGCAGGAGGAAGGCGTAGAATTGGTTAGAACCTCATTCAAATGCCGACTTGCAACGTATCGACTATCATCGAGGGAGGACTCCACCAACGCCAAGAGGTTTTTGGAACATCTTAGAAGTAAATTCGTCAAGTTGGTGGGGGCCAATCTTCATAGATTTCAACATCTGAAAGTCGGTGTGGAGCTTTTCGGGCGCTTCCTCCTGCAGACCAAAGAGGTTCAAGAGATCAGGTCATTTAATGCAAAGTTCAGGGCAGTTGGTGAGGGGGCAGACTTGGAGGAGCTGATCGACCAGTTTTCCGCGATCCTGGAAGGAAAGGCTTCAGAGTTTCAGGAAAAAGAAAGTGGTGAGTTAAATACTTGTGAATTTTTCTTATTTTATTGCTACTTTATAAATATCTAACTCGTGTTTTTTTATTGTTGAAGGTTGGGCTCTACAGCAGCTCCTTCATTTAGAAGTTAGTGTAAATAAGTACAATCCAACTGGTGCATCTTCATACTTGCCATTGCCTAAGGAGATTGAAGCGAAAAAAGCTGTTTTAAACATCCAAAACACCGATCAAGAGTGTTTCAGATGGTCAGTCTTGGCTCACCTACATCCAGTACATAAGTCTCAACATGCAAATAGAGTCGCGAAATATCAGCCTTTTGAGAATGAACTGGATTTTACAGGTATTGAAAGCTCTTCTATGAAACTTAAAGATATACCAAAGTTTGAAAACTTGAATAATATTTCTATCAATGTTTACGGACTTGATAAAGTTTTTGAAAACGGTAGGAATATTATTGAAGTTGTTGGACCTTTGCATTATACTAAATCTCGCAGAGATAGACATGTTAATTTGTTATTAATAGGTGATGATTCTGATAATCAACATTACTGCTTAATAAGAAATCTGTCACGTTTGCTCTCAATTCAATTATCTACACATTGTGGTACTAAATACATTTGTGATGGGTGTTTAACTTATTTTTATTCCGAACAGAAATAGCTCATCAAGAGAATGATTGCGGTCACGTTTCGGTTAAATTACCCACGGAAAATTTGCGCAAAGATAAATGTGGTAAAGACGTCCCCGAGAAGATGCTTAAATTTGAAAATTTCGAGAAAAAATTAAAAGTACCTTTTGTTGTTTATTCAGACTGTGAAACTATTGTAAAACCGATTGCTATGGAGGGGGAGGAGAGTTAGACTTGAACCCGGAAGCCTCATATACTACGTACCCATCAACATATACCTTACTCTTTTGCCTACTATATTAAATGTTCTTTTGATGATTCTCTTTCTGTTTTTCGAAGTATAGAGGAGAGCAGGCCAGCGAAAATATTATACAGTTATTAGAGGATGATTGTAAACGTCCTTATAATAACTATATAAGAATTACACAACCTATGACTCCTCTTACACCAGAACAGGAATATGAATTTAATATGATGACAAATTAGCATATTTGCGAAAGACCATTTTTAGAAGGAGATGAAAGGGTTAGGGATCACTGTCATCTTACGTCTGCATATAGAGGACGAGCCCATTCTGCATGCAATCTGAATTACAAGGTTCCAAAGTTCATACCCGTCTTTTTCCATAACATGTCCGGCTTCGATAGTCATCTGTTAATTAAACAGTTGGCTCTCGAGGAGGAAAAGTTGGATGTTATCGCGCAAAACAAAGAGCGGTATATCTCCTTCACCAAGCACGTTTTAGTCGATAGCTTCCAAAAGGAGAATGAACGGGAGCAACAGGTATTTTTAAAGTTGCGATTTTTAGATAGTTTTCGCTTTATGGCTAGCGGTTTAGATACGCTAGCAGCAAATTTAAAACCTGAACAATGACGCAAAGTTAGGAAGTTCTTCCCTGATGATGACAAATTTCAGCTAATTCGACAGAAGGGTGTTTTTCCATATTCGTATGTCGACTCCTTTTCAAAATTAGATGATCCGCAACTACCATCACAAAATGATTTTTATAACAACCTTAAAAAGGAAGGTATTTCTGCAGATGATTACGAGCGTGCAAAGACTGTATGGAACTTGTTTAAATGCGAGACTTTAGGCCATTATTCAGTTATTTATTTAAAATCAGACGTGTTATTGTTAGCTGACGTGTTTGAAAACTTTAGAGAAGTGTGTCTAGCTACGTACAAACTGGATCCTGCGCAGTACTACACTGCGCCAGGACTTGCGTAGGACGCGGCTTTCGCCTATACCGGAACGGAGCTAGCGCTTTTGACTGATATAGACATGGTACACTTCCTAAAGCGGGGTATTCGCGGAGGAGTCAGTCAGTGTAGCGTGAGAAAAGCTGTCGCAAATAATAAATTTGTTCCTCATTACAACGCTTCTAAGCCATCCTCCTACATTATGTATTTGGATGCAACCAACTTGTATGGTGCAGCCATGTCTCAATAGTTACCAACTGGTAACTTTAAGTGGCTGACCGATTCAGAAATTCAAAATTTGGATTATTTGAATATAGCGCGAGATTCAAGCACCGGATACATTTTGGAAGTTGATTTGGAGTATCCGGAAGCACTTCATTACATGCACAACGAACTACCCTTTTGTCCTGAATCAATACCATCACCTGAATCGAAAGTTAAAATTAATAAATTAATCCCAAATTTGGAAAATAAATCAAAATATATTATTCATTATCAAAATTTGCGGCAATGTTTAGACCATGGGCTTAAGCTCACCAAAATTCATCGGGTCTTAACTTTTGATCAGTCTCCATGGTTAAAGTCATATATCGACTTAAACACAGCAAAGAGAAATCAAGCTCAAAATAAGTTTGAGAAGGATTTCTTTAAGCGTATGAATAATTCGGTGTTTGGCAAAACCATGGAAAACGTGGAGAAAAGGGTAGACGTGAAACTTGTTACCCACTGGGAAAATATTGGTAGGAGGTTAGGTGTAAAAGCTTTGGTTGCGATACCGCATTTTAAGAACTTTTCCATATTTAACGACAATTTAGTCGCAATTCAAATGACTAAACAAAGGGTCACATATAATAAACCTATTTACGTAGGGTTTTCGATTTTGGATATATCAAAAACTATTATGTATGACTTTTTGTATAGTTATATCAAACCTAAATACGGGAACAAAGCGGTCTTGCTATACACCGATACCGACTCCTTAATTTTACATGTTGAAACAGAAAATTTCTATGACGATATGCGCGAGAATTTAGACAAGTTCGATACGTCTAATTACTCGCAGAATAATCCACATGGTGTTCCTGTAAATTCATCTTTGTTAGGCCGAATGAAGGATGAGTATGCAGGAAAAGTTGTTTGGGAATTCTATGGAACCGGGGCGAAGGCATATTGCGTAAATGTAGAGGGCGAGTTGACGAAAAAGGCCAAAGGTGTTCACGATCACATCACCAAGAAAGAGCTAAGTCTTGAAGAATATAAGACAGCGGTTGATGTGGAGGGTTCACAAATATACCGAAAAATGTCTACTTTCCGCTCGCATTTGCACGATATGTACATCGAACAGAAAAATAAGGTAGCGTTATCTTACGCTTACGATAAGCGTTACCTTATACCCGGTCAAGAGTACACGCTTGCTTGCAAGCATCGGGATTTAGTATTGTATCGAGAAGAATCATAGAAGAGAATAAGACTGACGAGAACAGCTAGCTTTCACTCGTTTTCCTTGGGTAGCTTCGGATAAGTCTGATTATGCTCTAATCGGATTGTATTTATTTTTTTAGATTAGGTCATTTATTATATTTTAGGTAATTAATTTATTCTAGTTAATTTATTATTTATTTTAGCTAATTTATTTATTTTAGATGATTTATTATATTTATTTTAGTTAATTTATTTATTTTAGTTAATTTTTTATATTTATTTAGGTTATTTATTATATTTTAAGTTTTAGACTTATGTAAGCGTTAAATATTTACATTTTTTATATGTTTTTATATATGTTATTTATACGTAATAAAAAACCATTACCAAAATAATTGTTTTATTTCAGTCTATAGTAATAAGGAATTAAATAAATTTAGGTTAGGGAGATAAAAAACAGAAAATAGTATTAAAAATCTTTATTTAAAGCTCACAATTCATGTACATGCGATTTAATCAATAATATTTCTAAAGTATCTAAGCACAGAACGGATTCTCCATGATTGCTAATAGGCATCTCACGGCTTTCCTCTTCAAACCAATAAATAATATCGTTCTCTCCAATAATTGTATGTAGATCACACCAACCGCTGTGTACATGGATTAGAAATATGCTTAAAAACTCGTCAAACTCTTCTCGAGTAAAGACAAAAGAATATTCATTATTATATAGCAGACGTACTTCATACTGATGGAACTGTATCTTAATGGCGTCACTAATTTCATAAATTCGAGCTGGAACAAGTCTGTTTGGTGCTGTCGCTGCTGCTGCTGGACCTGTACCGCTTCTTGAAGGATTTGTAAATACATCTTCCCACTCCATTATAACTTTAAATTTTTAAACGCCTTCAGCAACAACTTTTTATCTTGATAAAACTTAATACTTTTCTTTAGTTTGTTGAGGTTATGTAGATAATTTTCTAACCTAACTTTTAACTCAGTTGTCTTAGACATGTGCACACACCCCGAAGGATGGATGATTAATGAATGTAGGGAAGCTAGGAGGTAAGTATAAAAACTCAAATTATTATTAATCATAATTTATTCGCGGTAAAAGACTTACAATATAATTATACAATACAGAGGCATTTCTAACACTACATACACACATTGAGAAACTGTGAAATCTACAATTACTTTGTCCTATATCTAATTTCGGAACAATGCCGGAAACAAATTCTAAATTAACAATATTTGGTATTTTGGTATATTCTTCATCTCACTAAATATTTTAACTAGGAAATCTTCTTTCACACGACCTTTAACATATATAGTGTCGACATCTCGGAGAGCTTCATAGAGTATCGAATAAATTTCTTCATAACAGGTTTCTCCACAACCATAAGGGATTCTATGGTGATTTTCGGAAAGATACTTAATTTGGCGTTGATGATCAAAACTCAGCTCGTGAAACGGCGTGGTCGGTTTAAAAA
>JAHBCN010027268.1:0-10146 GCA_019359885.1 Listronotus oregonensis | reverse complement strand
CATTTATCAATTTATAGCTGCCCGGTTTTCGAAACGTGCAAAATAAATACTTTTCCCTAACGTCTAGTGTCATAAATTTCATTCGTGTAAATAACCCCCTTATATCCGAGTAAAATACTATTTTTATCCAGAATTAAGAAAAAATTTTAAACTAAAATTTTTAAAATTTTCATTTTTAAATTAGTAATTTTAAAGAAGTAACATTTATTCATCATTTATCGAAAAATTTTTTGATTTTTAAATTAAAATTAACCAAGACAGTGTTTTATAGTAGCTGATTTTTTTATATTAATTAGTAATTTGAGGTGTTTGACTTTCTGTTTAATTTTAGAAAAAAGAGTAGGATCAGTAATAATAAAATCATTATTCACAAAATAATGGATTATTTTTTTAGTAAACTCATGTATAATGAACAAATTAATCAGGTTATCATGAAAACTTATGTTTTAAAAATTATGTGTTATTTAAAGCAATTTTTTTCGGTTAATTTTTCCCAGAATATTATTATGAAATTTTAAATTTTAAATTAAATTTACTTACTCAGTATTAGCAGGTTTCAAATGAACACTGTAGTTTTTGAATCTGCCCAAATGTGCATACGTAGCACTTATATAATGCAAAAAAAAAAAGGAAATAGTGTTGTTAAATTTTAAACTCGGAAAAAAACTAATTACTAAAAACGGGGTTTAGCATATCCCCCTTTTTATCACCTTAAAATGCCGGCTTTTGTTCGCAACCGGCCGTAAATTATATCGACGAACTTCGATTGGAAAAAAAAAAGGGAAAATTTTTACTATACAAAGTTATCCAAATTAAGTGTTCGCCATTGGTAACTTTGTTTTTAGTCAAACTTCAAAGTTGTTGAAATTAGAATTTTTACGCCCTTTAAGATTAAAAACTTTTTAATTTAATAGCATTTTTCTTAAATGGAACACCCTGTATGTTGTATCATCCAGAAAAATTTTTTTTAAAGAGTTTTAAAAAAAATACCATTTGATATGCGTAAAATTTTTAAAAAAATATGAACATCCAAATCTGAAATATAATTTTGAATTTCCAAAAGCCAGTGTAGGCTGTAAGCTTACTACCTAAAGCCTACCTACAGCTACATAAAAAAGGAAATTAAAATAGTTATCTAACAAGTGCGGAAAATGGTACTTTTCCGCATGCGACAGCAGTGCAAGTCGTAAGGGGGGGAAAAGACATTTTTTGCAAGAGTTAGATATAGTCTGTCCCAAAGTATATCGTTATGACTTTTCAGGGGCCATACCCCAAAAACCTTTTTTAAAGATTTTATTTAATTTAAATCCGCAAAATAGACAAAAGACAAGTAGTAATGGAATCGCACAGATTACGCATTGGGGGATTTAATTACCCTTTAAGAAATTAAAAGATATAGGTTGGAAAACAGATCCATAATTTACCTTGATGAAACATGGTTTGATACAAGACACAGTATCCAAAGTATGGGTTGATTCCGTCAAAACTGTCAGACGAAAGCACCTTTAAATAAAGGAAAACACATTAGCAAAAAAACGCTGGTTCAGAAGACGGATTTGTCCCAAACGGCTTGCTGTTGTCTGCAAAAATAAAGGATTCTAGCTTGGGGTTTTCTAAGGATACAAGGGAGAACTTTTTTTAAAATGGTTTCAAAATTTTCTTTTAAAAATATTCCAAACAACAGTGTTATTGTCATGGATAATGCAAGCTACCACAGCCGTCTGCTACACAAAGCACCAGCTTCATTAAGTTCAAAAAAAGAAATTCAGGAATATTTGTTAGAAAATGATATTTATTTTGAATTCAGTTACAAAAAAAAAAAACTTTTGGAATCCTAAATTCATATGCAATTAAAAAACAATATTATGTATGTGATAATTTGGCTGAACAGGTTGACATACTGTCTTACGGCTTCCTCCGTATTACTGTGTGTTTAACCCCATAGAGCATTTTTGGAACCAAGTAAAATCAAAGATCAAGAGAAAATGTTAAGTACTTTAAGTCCCAGTGTTATAAATTTGATAAAAAAAATAATTACTAACATACCAGTTGAAAGCTGGAAAAAAAACTACATACATTATAAAAAAATTAGGACTCTTACATTTCTATCCAAAATAACGTAATTTTCAGATTATACTTACCAAATAAACAATAAATTATAAATCTTTATATTATTAAAGTCCTCCCTAATGTTCTGTTCCCAAAACCCACCGATCCGCAGTTTTATTGCTGTCGGCAGGTATAATCCATAAATGAAGGCAAGAGCTAACACGGTATACTTTGAGACAGACTATACAATTTTTTTCTAAAATGCTTTTTCCACCTTTTTTCAAAAAAATATTTTAATCCAAAAATTCTAAATAAGTAAAAAGAATATTATAGTTCCACTATAGAAAAACCATCCAATGTTAAAATTTTGAATCTCCTATGGAAGCAGACTTTTCGAGCCTGCTTCCATCGAGCCAGAACGCGACCGGGCGCCTGACCGCGTTGCCAAATTGTTTGCCGTTGGAAGCTGGCTGCTAGGCTAGCTCCGTCGACTAATGAGTTTAATAATATTATAATATATTTTGTTTTGTGACCGCCGTCGCGCACTCTCGCAGTATCGATGTACACCTGCGCGGGAATCGACGGACTTAATACTGTTTAATAATATGGCTTCGAATGCTGGCAATTTATGCCAATTTTATGATTGCAGACGAAGTAGAAGAACGGACAATGTTCGATTATTCAGATTTCCCTATAAAAATCAAGCCATTTTAGAACAATGGATGATTATAAATGCTTTTAAGCTTAGTTTTAAAATAAAAATTAATATTTCAATATCAAATATTTATTTCTTTTACCGGGTGACCGGGTGGTGCATCGCCAAGCTGGCCATTGGAAATCTCATGTTAATTAATACTTCCAAATATTATGGTTTTCCTGTACAGGGTAACCCACCGTACACGCGTCGGTCTAAGCTATGCACTTTTTTGCTTTTTAAATAAATGCAAAATCATAAAGAGCACATTTTAAAATTAACAAGCAAAAAAGCGTTTAAAACACATTATTGAAAACTTTTTAAAAATATTCCATAGCGAACCAAAAAAAAACGTTTAATGAACGTTTTTTGTGGTAGGTTTTTAAAAACTCAAAGGAACAAAAACTTATTTTGGCGGACTTTGAAAAAACGTTTTGTAAACGTATTTTACGAAGATTTTTAAAATATCAATAAAAATCGTTTAAAAACGTCTCTTTTAAAATCATTTTATAAACATTTTGGTACGGATCTAAAAAAACGTTTAATGGACGTTTTTTGTTGTAGAGTTTTAGACCAGCCACTTTAACTTGTTCTAAAAACGCCCTTTGACTTTTTAATAAAACATATTTTTGCGTAAACGTTTTTTATACAAAAGTTATAAGTTTACTTACAAATAAGGTCATTTAAATCGCATATTTTAACCCTTAAGTGTTGACCTCCAATTTTAGAACATAAGCACTGATGTGGCGTCTACGGGACTATGCAAAAACTTTGTTTTTTTTTTTGAAAAAGTTAAAAAATAGTTAATAAAAATTAGTGATATATATTTAGTACATATCTTAAGATAAGAAAAATGCCCTAAGCAAAATAAAAAGGAAAGGGGAAAAAAGGTTTTGGTAAAATAAATATCAAAAATATTTTCATTTTAAAAATGCTAGTAGTCTGTGGGACGATCCTCAAGGTAGGTAGGTAGGTTTAAAGTGAGTGGGTATAACACCCTTTCACCCTTAAGGTACTTAAGGGTTAAATGCAACACCCTGTGTTGAACTAGCTAATTAAATTTATAATTTAATTGTCTATCAATCAGTAGATGGGTTCCCTATCTAAATGTAATAGTTTTCCTGGTACCCAGACTTTTTATTGGTTTGACCATGAATAAACAAAATTTTAGATTTTTTCATTTTTTATATAAAAAAACTTTTAATAGCAAAGAATGTAGTTTTTTGCTGTTTAGATAAGTCAAACATATTATTTTTAATTGTTGGAAAAAAATTTTGAATATTAAAAGCAAACTTATTATTGTATTTTAAGAAAAAGTAATTGTAGTGTTTATTTAGGGCGGTAGGTTTATCAACGAATAACATTATTAAAAGATGCACAAAATTTGCCAATTTTTTTAAATGCATAGAGTTAATTGTTTTTAAATTTAGGAGCACTCGTGGAGTTATGGCAACAGCAGGCTTTATCACTCTATAGCGACCTAAAAAATTGGAATTTTGGTTATTTATGGTCAAACCCAAGAATTGTTAACCACAGAGGATGTCCAGATAGATTGCATTTTTTCTGCCAACTAACCAATGCTTGTTACGTTACGTTACGTTACCAGAAGTCCCTCAAAAAAGAATTTTGTGCAATCGCAGTGAGCTTGGATGGCTTGGCGCCGAACATTTGGTGACGTCACAAACCGGCAGAATTTTTTATCCCTGAGCCGGCCATCCTTTGTATTTGAAAATTCTTAGGTCAAACCAATAAAAAGTCTATATAGCATCAAAAAAGTGATTTACATTAGGTACAGGAAACCCAAATACAGATTGATAGACAATTAAATTTGGAATTTAATTAGCTACTTAAAAACAGGATTTTCTATAATAAATAAGCGAGTTAAACGGCCCTATTTGTAAGTGAATTTCAAAATATTTTTCTGCTACCCAGAACAATACTAATATACAGGGTGGTCCTTTTAAAGTGTTAAAATCCAATATACGAAAAACGGCTTGGTTGAGGGACCCTTTTTAACAGCATACGTAACTTTGTAACTCTTTTCAGTTTTTGGGGGTGGGTGGTAACTTTTAAATGGTAAATGGAAAAGTGTAGTTCTTTCCAGATTCATAATCCTCAAAAAATCTACTTTTAGTACAGGTAATGAGGCAATTTGACTAGGAATTTTTTTGTACTACATGGATTTTTCTGAAATTTTCACAGAAGGTAGGGAGCTCAAGGATCAAAGTTTATATCATGCCGAGGTGTGCTTTTATCCTGGGGGTGGTTGCCACCCCATCTTGAGGGTGTAAATTTTTTATTAAATTTTAACTGCAGAAATCGATAAAGAAAGTAATTTTAAGTAAAAAGTGTTTCATACATTTTTTTCGTAAAACTAATATTTTTCGAGTTATTCGCGATTGAAAGTAAAAGTTTTTCGACGAAAAAATCAACGTTTTTAATGGGTTTTTCACGAATAACTCTAAAAATATGCCTTTTGTCAAAAAAACTGAAAAGAGCAAAATTGTAGCTTATAAAAAAAACTAGATAAAAATGTTTTTTTTTATAATTTCTCTACAACCAATACAGACCGAGCTACGGCTTGTTAATGGTTAGCTTTTGTTCGTCAAATGCTAAATTTGAAAGATTTGAATCTTTCAAATTTAAAGCTTAAAAGTTAAAACTTTTTTAGCGCGAAAAGTTTGCATTTCTCAAGGAAAACATATAAAGTCTTTTTTAAAGTATATAATAAGACCTTTCTTTTAAAAACAAAAAAAGAGTTTTTATCATGAAAATTGAGCGAGTTATGATAAAAATAAGGTAGGTCCCTAGTTTTTTCTACAAAAAGATCATTAAAAACAACCCCCTAATTTCCTTCTTAATTAAAATAGATCTGTACCCTTCTGTGATTCTTTTTATATATGTATTATTAATACATCCTACAGGTTTAATCAAATTGAAATGCTTAATTTTAGAAAAATTGGAACTTAAAGTGAAAAACGATTTTCCACAATTTCGTAAAAATGGCCATTTTCTTCAAAATAACTCCAACAATACTGGGGATACGAAAAAAATGTAACGAATTATAGCTTTTTTGATAACAAGGACTTTTCATTTCATAGATTTTTCTGAACAATAAATATTTGGCCAGATATGGCCGTTTAAAGTCTCTATTTACGAGCGAGCACCACCTTATTCTAGTCCTTTAAACTCATCCCATTTTAAAACTAAAGGATTAAAAAGGATTTAATTTACATAACCTTGTAGCTCTTTAAAAGTCCTACAAAAATTATTTTAAAAAAGTTTCAATCATTAAAACTAAAGGAACTATATTTAAAAAACCAATCAACTTTTTTTTCGAAAAATTCGCAAGCCCACTTCGGAGCATAATATTCTATAAAACCGGTATACTTTATACTTTTACCGGTATAATTTTTGTATGCAATTCTACTTTTTTTTCCTATTAATATCTATTATATTGGTTTATAAGAATTGTTAGAGGTGGCTTTTAAGGATTGAAAATTTGCAAAAGAATAAAATTGGTAATATTTCAGGCAGTAATATTTTTAATTATTAAATCTGTCAAGCTATTAATTTTTTTGGGGGTAAATCTTTTTTTTTAATTAAGCTATAATAAGGGTTGATTTATAAGGGTCGAAAGGTTGCGAAATGAAATTAGTACATATTTTAAGCAACAACATTCTAAAAGTAAAGCAACTTAATTCCAAATTTTCATAAAAATTGAAACTGTACAAAAAAATTCGGAGGTCAAACACCTTTTTTCTTCCTATCCACTGTACTATTTAGGATCAACGCATAATTTAATGTCAATGTCATTATGATGAATTCAACAAAATTATGAGAAGTGCAACAGAAAAAAATAAAAATTATTTTATTTTAATAGGTGTTCAAATTGACGGCCATTTTGTTCTAAGCATTTATCAAACTTTTTCAATATGGCCGTTATTTTAAACACCTATTAAAATTAAATGGTTCATATTTTTTTCTGTTACACTTCTCTTAATTTTGTTAAATTCACCATAGTAACATTGATAATGAATTATAAGTTGTTTCTAAAGTAGATTTTTTTAGAGCATACGAATCTGGAAAGAAATCACACCTTTCCATTTACCTTTCACAAGTTACCCTCCACTCCTAAAAAGTGGAAAGGGTTACAGTTACGTATGCTGTTAAAAAGTGTCCCCCAAGGTCCCGTTGCATCACTTCAAATTTCAATTTTTTAATAAGCCCCTCTCTCTATATTAGCTTGTAATACTTTTAAAGAACCACTTTTTACATAGTAGGCTTTATGCAATTAACAAATTAAGATTAAAAGTTCCTATTTAAATTTCATTATAACTGACGTATTATATCTGGATATTGTATTTCAGGAAATGTTTCGCTTGTGGGACTTAGTGGTAAAGTTTTAGGAAATAAATATATTTGCGACCCACATTTTACAGAAAATGATTTCAAAACGAAAAAGAAAAAATTAAAAAAAAACGCAGTACCAAAAAAGTCCATAGAGAACAATCTACTAGCTTAAAAGTTAAAACTTTTTACTTTATATATAACCTATATATGTAAATTTTGTAAATGGACATTGGAAAAAAATAAAAAGAGAAGTTTTCAACAAAAATTAAAAAATCTTAAACACCAATAAAAAGTCTATTTTGATAAATAACAATTTAGCTCTGTAATATAATATAATGCAGCAGATTTTTAAAGTAATTATTTTTTGGTACTATATCGCTTTACCTATATATTTTAATAATACAACCTTATCGTTTTTATGACGTGATGGTCATTTTTACCGCAGTGTTTATTGCTTGATTAAATTAAGCTTTGTATTTAACTTTGCCAAATGTTGATATTTGTCACACCTCAAAACGGATTAATAATTAATTTATCCAGTATTAAACACTGCGGTGCAAATGGTTATAAGTGGAACCTTTATATTCTTTAGCTATTTGTACCATGTAAAAGTACCTACTTAAATACTTCACATGTTCACATTGGCAACGCCGCGTCTAATTTTGCTCGCAAGGCGAGGGTTACCGCGCAAAAAAATATTTTATCCGAGAGCATTGATATCTCCACACCGATTAAATGTGTTCCATTTAGATGAGCTATCTATTCGTAGTAGTATCAATCTTTGACATGGAGACGCCGAGCTGTTCTACAACTCGAGAAAAAATTGTATTATTATGAAGATTCTGATAATGATACGGACACGATTATGGCTCGGACGATAGTGTGAGGGATAAAGACTATGTGGACAGTGAAGGTGACAGTGAATCTTCTACAGGTGACGATCAACAGGTGGGTAATTAATACATGTGGCTTATCCCCTTGTTAGGTAAAATTATTGTGGCTTAATTTTCTTTTACATATTTTTTGAAAAACAAAAAGCTATATTTTATTAAGTTTATATACTCCATTTGCTTATAACTTGCTCCATTGTGTTACAAAAAAATATATAGTATGTCCATTTGGTGTATATACCATAAGCAAATGCCTATTTGTGGCTTGTCCCCTTATTGCTTTAAATATTGTTTGATATATTTTTGCACAAAAAAAAAATGTGTTATTCAAATTTATTTTCTCTGTCCTAATATCGTTATAGAGAAAAAAAATTGGTAACTTATATCATTAGCAGGACTTAACACAGGTTTTCTTTCTTAGGAAAATCGTGTTCCAGATGCCAATAATGCAGAAAAAGGTTCAATGAAAAGAGGAGCACTTCCAACACCAGAAAAATCGGCCCCTTCAAGATGGAGAAAATCAAATCCTGAGCGGCAAAATAGAAATAAAAGGAAAATAAAACGAAATTTGGGCCACGAATATGTAAATAAGCGTAAAAGACATGTACCTGAGCGAGAAATTGGCCCTCCTTGCAACTGTAAGAGAAAGTGTCGCGAGACTTTGAAATGGATGGAATTCAAAGTATTTAATGCCTTTTGGGACTTAGGAAATTACGATAAACAAAATATTTACCTTTTTTTCCCAAATGAAGTCTGTGCCAAAAAAAAAAAGGGCATACCCAAAAAAAACAAAACGAAATGTATTGTCTCGCAAAGTTTCAATAGAATATTCTGTTAAGATTAACAGTATTGATATAAAAGTATGCAAACAAGAATTTCTTTCAGTTCACGGTCTCCAAAATTCAAAGAAAAGAATTCAACTTTTGTGCCAACAGATGAGTGAGGGTGTTACTACACCAAAACAGGATAAACGTAGCAAACACCGAAACAGAGCTAACAAGATCAGTGATAGTGACCATGAGAACGTTAAAGCTCATATCATGTGATATTCCCAAATATACTAGTCACTACAGTAGAGAAAAAAATCCAGATAAGGTGTATATAGATCACGACTTATCTATATCTGCTCTTTACCACGACTACTATCTTGAATGGTGTCAAGATAAAGGGTTACATCCTGTGAAAGAAAGCTACTATAGGCACGTTTTTGCAACGAATTTAACATTTGATTTAAGCTTCCCAAATCAGATACTTGTAAAACGTGTGACTTTCTTGATATTCAAATAAAAAATGCTATTAGTAAAGGAGAATCAGCCAAAGTTAAAGACTCAGCTTGAACTACATCAGCGTAGGGCGGAGGCGTTACAAAAAAGCCTGAAAGACGAAATTACGAACGCTAAAGAAACCAAAGATACCCTCGTCAAAGTTTTGACTTACAACAGGCCCTACCTGTACCGAATTTAACGGTTGGGCCTGGCTTTTTATCTAAGGAAAGCCTGGACATATAATCTAGGTATACATGATTGTATTGAAGATATTGGCTACATGTATATTGGCCAGAAAACTTGGCAAAGCGTGGCAGTGATGAGATTGCTAGTATTTTATATAAACATTTCAAAGAAAACCCCAGTGGATATAGGAAGCTGGTTGTATACAGTGATAATTGCACTGGGCAAAATAAAACTGGACTTGTGTATGCTTGTGGCAGCAACTAGTTAGAGAAAATATGTTTCAATCGGTGGAGCACAGATTTCTAGTAGTAGGACACACCCATCTTCCATCTGACCGTGACTTTGCAGTTATTGAAAAATATAAACGCCACCATTTAAAACAAGTTTATGTTCCTGAGGAGATGGCGTCAAGTGAAGACGCGTCGGTGACAGCGGAGAAACAAAAATGTAAATACCGCAAAAGTAACGTCGACAAAATCGCCGTAAAGTGCTTAGAATGCAAAGTGAATTATCACCAATCTTGTGCCCTTCGAATAACAGGGCTAAAAGTCGTTAGTGGATCCAGGAACTAATTCAATGCCCCGCATGTATTAAGGACGAGATTAATAATGAAGTTACCAAAGCAGTGGAACTAAAGAACGACGAAATAAAGCTGCTGCATCAGCAGGTATTTGAATTACAGACCCGAAATCAAATCACGGAAGAAAAA
>JAHBCN010027267.1:0-10182 GCA_019359885.1 Listronotus oregonensis | reverse complement strand
AAAAAAATTCTAACATTTTCATTTAGGTCAAGAAAACTTAAAAATTTATTAAAAAAAGTTAATTTTTGCCTTTCTGATCTTATTTCGTAATTTGTTAGAGATACTACGGTAAATTTTAAAAAGTATACCTAATTAATTTATAAGATTTTAAAAAATTGTTTAATAATTTTTGTATTATGAAGGATATTTGAAACTAACTCTCTTCTAAAGTGAAACTTTTTTAAAAAATAATTGATTTGGGCTAACCTAAAGTCTATCTCTTATTGTTTTTGTTCCCACGAAATAGATTTGAATATAAAATAATAATTTTAGTGGATTATTTGCCTATTGTGGTTAGTTGTGGTCAGTTGTAGTAACTTGTCTAGATAAAAAGGTATATAAATATTTTTAATAAGACGAAAAATAAAGAATAATTTGATTTTAACCAAAAATTTCTGTACAAAAGGGGAAAAAAAGGTTTTATTCATGTAATTTTTGCAATTTTTTTTTGTTTTAAACAATTTGTTTTATTTTCTTAATAAATATAATCGGAAAAGCAAAAATTAGATTCTTTTAATAAAATTATAAGTATTTTAATCAATTTTTTTAGATAAAAAGATTAATTTAGTATCCTTTATTCATTTATTAGGTTTTTAGAATTGATTTCTAACTAACCATCATTAAAAGTAAACAATTTTAGAAAAATATTTTGATTTTGGATAACTTAAACACTATTTATTATTATTTTTTGTTCTCACAAGTCACTTGCTGTTAAAAAATTATAATTTTCTTGAATTGTTTGCTAATTTTTATATGGACAAGTAATAAAAACACTAAAAATTCTAGGATAAGACTTTAATTTTTAAATAAGTATTTTTTTTAATTTATTATTTTTTCAATTTAAACAAAGCATTTTGGGTTAAGTAACTTAAAATTATTAAGCAGAGACTGACTATTTCCTTGAATATATCTTTTAACTTCTCATGCCCCCTTTCCAATTACTATTTTTAGAAAAAAATCTAACATTTTTCATTTAGGTCAAGAAAACTTAAAAATTTATTAAAAAAAAGTTAATTTTTGCCTTTCTGATCTTATTTCGTAATTTGTTAGAGATACTACGGTAAATTTTAAAAAGTATACCTAATTAATTTATAAGATTTTAAAATTGTTTAATAATTTTTGTATTATGAAGGATATTTAAAACTAACTCTCTTCTAAAGTGAAACTTTTTTAAAAAATAATTGATTTGGGCTAACCTAAAGTCTATCTCTTATTGTTTTTTGTTCCCACGAAATAGATTTGAATATAAAATAATAATTTTAGTGGATTATTTGCCTATTGTGGTTAGTTGTGGTCAGTTGTAGTAACTTGTCTAGATAAAAAGGTATATAAATATTTTTAATAAGACGAAAAATAAAGAATAATTTGATTTTAACCAAAAATTTCTGTACAAAAGGGAAAAAAAAGGTTTTATTCATGTAATTTTTGCAATTTTTTTGTTTTAAACAATTTGTTTTATTTTCTTAATAAATATAATCGGAAAAGCAAAAATTAGATTCTTTTTAATAAAATTATAAGTATTTTAATCAATTTTTTTAGATAAAAAGATTAACTTAGTATCCTTTATTCATTTATTAGGTTTTTAGAATTGATTTCTAACTAACCATCATTAAAAGTAAACAATTTTAGAAAAATATTTTGATTTTGGATAACTTAAACACTATTTATTATTATTTTTTGTTCTCACAAGTCACTTGCTGTTAAAAAATTATAATTTTCTTGAATTGTTTGCTGATTTTTATATGGGCAAATAATAAAAACACTAAAAATTCTAGGTTAAGACTTTAATTTTTTAAATAAATAATTTTTTTTTTAATTTATTATTTTTTTCAATTTAAACAAAGCATTTTGGGTTAAGTAACTTATAATTATTAAGCAGAGACTGACTATTTCCTTAAATATATCTTTTAACTTCTCATGCACCCTTTCCAATTACTATTTTTAGAAAAAAATTCTAACATTTTTCATTTAGGTCAAGAACACTTAAAAATTTATTAAAAAAAAGTTTATTTTAGCCTTTCTGATCTTATTTCGTAATTTGTTAGAGATACTACGGTAAATTTTAAAAAGTATACCTAATTTATTTATAAGATTTTAAGAATTGTTTAATAATTTTTGTATTATGAAGGATATTTAAAACTAACTCTCTTCTAAAGTGAAACTTTTTTAAAAAATAATTGATTTGGGCTAACCTAAAGTCTATCTCTTATTGTTTTTTGTTCCCACGAAATAGATTTGAATATAAAATAATAATTTTAGTGGATTATTTGCCTATTGTGGTTAGTTGTGGTCAGTTGTAGTAACATGTCTAGATAAAAAGGTATATAAATATTTTTAATAAGACGAAAAATAAAGAATAATTTGATTTTAACCAAAAATTTCTGTACAAAAGGGGAAAAAAAAAGTTTTATTCATGTAATTTTTGCAATTTTTTTTGTTTTAAACAATTTGTTTTATTTTCTTAATAAATATAATCGGAAAAGCAAAAATTAGATTCTTTTTAATAAAATTGTAAGTATTTTAATCAATTTTTTTAGATAAAAAGATTAATTTAGTATCCTTTATTCATTTATTAGGTTTTTAGAATTGATTTCTAACTAACCATCATTAAAAGTAAACAATTTTAGAAAAATGTTTTGATTTTGGATAACTTAAACACTATTTCCTTGAATATATCTTTTAACTTCTCATGCCCCCTTTCCAATTACTATTTTTAAAAAAAAATTCTAACATTTTTCATTTAGGTCAAGAAAACTTAAAAATTTAATTAAAAAAGTTAATTTTTGCCTTTCTGATCTTATTTCGTAATTTGTTAGAGATACTACGGTAAATTTTAAAAAGTATACCTAATTAATTTATAAGATTTTAAAAATTGTTTAATAATTTTTGTATTATGAAGGATATTAAACTAACTCTCTTCTAAAGTGAAACTTTTTTAAAAAATAATTGATTTGGGCTAACCTAAAGTCTATCTCTTATTGTTTTTTGTTCCCACGAAATAGATTTGAATATAAAATAATAATTTTAGTGGATTATTTGCCTATTGTGGTTAGTTGTGGTCAGTTGTAGTAACTTGTCTAGATAAAAAGGTATATAAATATTTTTAATAAGACGAAAAATAAAGAATAATTTGATTTTAACCAAAAATTTCTGTACAAAAGGGAAAAAAAAGGTTTTATTCATGTAATTTTTGCAATTTTTTTGTTTTAAACAATTTGTTTTATTTTCTTAATAAATATAATCGGAAAAGCAAAAATTAGATTCTTTTAATAAAATTATAAGTATTTTAATCAATTTTTTAGATAAAAAGATTAATTTAGTATCCTTTATTCATTTATTAGGTTTTTAGAATTGATTTCTAACTAACCATCATTAAAAGTAAAAATTTTAGAAAAATGTTTTGATTTTGGATAACTTAAACACTATTTATTATTTTCTTCTACAAGTCACTTGCTGTTAAAAATTATAATTTTCTTGAATTTTTCAATTTTATATGGCAAGTAATAAACACTAAAAATTTTAGGATAGACTTTAATTTTTTAAATAAGTAATTTTTTTTTAATTTATTATTCTTTTCAATTTAAACAAAGCATTTTGGGTTAAGTAACTTAAATTATTAAGCAGAGACTGACTATTTCCTTGAATATATCTTTTAACTTCTCATACACCCTTTCCAATTACTATTTTTAGAAAAATTCTAACATTTTCATTTAGGTCAAAAAACTTAAAAATTTATTAAAAAAAGTTAATTTTGCCTTTCTGATCTTATTTCGTAATTTGTTAGAGATACTACGGTAAATTTTAAAAAGCATACCTAATTAATTTATAAGATTTTAAGAAATGTTTAATAATTTTCGTATTATGAAGGATATTTGAAACTAACTCTCTTCTAAAGTGAAACTTTTTTAAAAAATAATTGATTTGGGCTAACCTAAAGTCTATCTCTTATTGTTTTTTGTTCCCACGAAATAGATTTGAATATAAAATAATAATTTTAGTGGATTATTTGCCTATTGTGGTTAGTTGTGGTCAGTTGTAGTAACTTGTCTAGATAAAAAGTATATAAATATTTTTAATAAGACGAAAAATAAAGGATAATTTGATTTTAACCAAAAATTTCTGTACAAAAGGGGAAAAAAAAGGTTTTATTCATGTAATTTTTGCATTTTTTTTTTGTTTTAAACAATTTGTTTTATTTTCTTAATAAATATAATCGGAAAAGCAAAAATTAGATTCTTTTTAATAAAATTATAAGTATTTTAATCAATTTTTTTAGATAAAAAGATTAATTTAGTATCCTTTATTCATTTATTAGGTTTTTAGAATTGATTTCTAACTAACCATCATTAAAAGTAAACAATTTTAGAAAAATATTTTGATTTTGGATAACTTAAACACTATTTATTATTATTTTTTGTTCTCACAAGTCACTTGCTGTTAAAAAATTATAATTTTCTTGAATTGTTTGCCAATTTTTATATGGACATTACTTGTCCAGGTTTTTATTACAAAAACACTAAAAATTCTAGGATAAGACTTTAATTTTTTAAATAAGTAATTTTTTTTTTAATTTATTATTCTTTTCAATTTAAACAAAGCATTTTGGGTTAAGTAACTTATAATTATTAAGCAGAGACTGACTATTTCCTTGAATATATCTTTTAACTTCTCATGCACCCTTTCCAATTACTATTCTAACATTTTCATTAGGTCAGAAAACTTGAAATTTTTTAAAAAGTTAATTTTTGCCTTCTGATCTTATTTCGTAATTTGTTAGAGATACTACGGTAAATTTTAAAAAGTATACCTAATTAATTTATAAGATTTTAAGAATTGTTTAATATTTTTGTATTATGAAGGATATTTAAAACTAACTCTTCAAGTGAAACTTTTTTAAAAAATAATTGATTTGGGCTAACCTGTCTATCTCTTATTTTTTTTGTTCCCACGAAATAGATTTGAATATAAAATAATAATTTTAGTGGATTATTTGCCTATTGTGGTTAGTTGTGGTCAGTTGTAGTAACTTGTCTAGATAAAAAGGTATATAAATATTTTTAAAGACGAAAAATAAAGAATAATTTGATTATAACCAAAAATTTCTGTACAAAAGGAAAAAAAAGGTTTTAATCATGTAATTTTTGCAATTTTTTTGTTTTAAACAATTTGTTTTATTCTTAATAAATATTATGGAAAAGCAAAAATTAGATTCTTTTTAATAAAATTATAAGTATTTTAATCAATTTTTTTAGATAAAAAGATTAATCTAGAATCCTTTATTCATTTATTAGGTTTTTAGAATTGATTTCTAACTAACCGTCATTAAAAGTAAACAATTTTAGAAAAATGTTTTGATTTTGGATAACTTAAACACTATTTATTATTATTTTTTGTTCTCACAAGTCACTTGCTGTTAAAAAATTATAATTTTCTTGAATTGTTTGCTAATTTTTATATGGGCAAGTAATATAAAAACACTGAAAATTCTAGGATAAGACTTTAATTTTTTAAATAAATAATTTTTTTTTTAATTTATTATTTTTTTCAATTTAAACAAAGCATTTTGGGTTAAGTAACTTAAAATTATTAAGCAGAGGCTTACTATTTCCTTGAATATATCTTTTAACTTCTCATGCCCCCTTTCCAATTACTATTTTTAGAAAAAAATTCTAACATTTTTCATTTAGGTCAAGAAAACTTAAAAGTTTTTTAAAAAAAAGTTAATTTTTGCCTTTCTGATCTTATTTCGTAATTTGTTAGAGATACTACGGTAAATTTTAAAAAGTATACCTAATTAATTTATAAGATTTTAAAAATTGTTTAATAATTTTTGTATTATGAAGGATATTTAAAACTAACTCTCTTCTAAAGTGAAACTTTTTTAAAAAATAATTGATTTGGGCTAACCTAAAGTCTATCTCTTATTGTTTTTTGTTCCCACGAAATAGATTTGAATATAAAATAATAATTTTAGTGGATTATTTGCCTATTGTGGTTAGTTGTGGTCAGTTGTAGTAACTTGTCTAGATAAAAAGGTATATAAATATTTTTAATAAGACGAAAAATAAAGAATAATTTGATTTTAACCAAAAATTTCTGTACAAAAGGGAAAAAAAAGGTTTTATTCATGTAATTTTTGCAATTTTTTTTGTTTTAAACAATTTGTTTTATTTTCTTAAAATTATGGAAAGCAAAATTAGATTCTTTTTAATAAAATTTAAGTATTTTAATCATTTTTTTTAGATAAAAAGATTAATTTAACTTTATTATTATTAGTTTAAATTGATTTCTAACTAACCATCATAAAAGTAAACAATTTTAGAAAATGTTTTGATTTTGGATAACTTAAACACTATTTATTATTATTTTTGTTCTCACAAGTCACTTGCTGTTAAAAAATTATAATTTTCTTGAATTGTTTGCTAATTTTTATATGGGCAAGTAATAAAAACACTAAAATTCTAGGATAAGACTTTAATTTTTTAAATAAGTAATTTTTTTTAATTTATTATTTTTTCAATTTAAACAAAGCATTTTGGGTTAAGTAACTTAAATTATTAAGCAGAGCTGCTATTTCCTTGAATATATCTTTTAACTTCTCATGCCCCTTTCCAATTACTATTTTTAGAAAAAATTCTAACATTTTTCATTTAGGTCAAGAAAACTTAAAATTTTTAAAAAAAAGTTAATTTTGCCTTTCTGATCTTATTTCGTAATTTGTTAGAGATACTACGGTAAATTTTAAAAAGTATACCTAATTAATTTATAAGATTTTAAGAATTGTTTAATAATTTTTGTATTATGAAGGATATTTAAAACTAACTCTCTTCTAAAGTGAAACTTTTTAAAAAATAATTGATTTGGGCTAACCTAAAGTCTATCTCTTATTGTTTTTGTTCCCAGAAATAGATTTGAATATAAAATAATAATTTTAGTGGATTATTTGCCTATTGTGGTTAGTTGTGGTCAGTTGTAGTAACTGTCTAGATAAAAGGTATATAAATATTTTTAATAAGACGAAAAATAAAGAATAATTTGATTTTAACCAAAAATTTCTGTACAAAAGGGAAAAAGGTTTTATTCATGTAATTTTTGCAATTTTTTTGTTTTAAACAATTTGTTTTATTTTCTTAATAAATATATCGGAAAAGCAAAAATTAGATTCTTTTTAATAAATTATAAGTATTTTAATCAATTTTTTAGATAAAAAGATTAATTTAGTATCCTTTATTCATTTATTAGGTTTTTAGAATTGATTTCTAACTAACCATCATTAAAAGTAAACAATTTTAGAAAAATTTTTGATTTTGGATAACTTAAACACTATTTATTATTATTTTTGTTCTCACAAGTCACTTGCTGTTAAAAATTATAATTTTTGAATTGTTTGCTAATTTTTATATGGCAAGTAATAAAAACACTAAAAATTCTAGGATAAGACTTTAATTTTTAAATAAGTATTTTTTTAATTTATTATTTTTTCAATTTAAACAAAGCATTTTGGGTTAAGTAACTTAAATTATTAAGCAGAGACTGACTATTTCCTTGAATATATCTTTTAACTTCTCATGCCCCTTTCCAATTACTATTTTAGAAAAAAATTCTAACATTTTCATTTAGGTCAAGAAAACTTAAAATTTATAAAAAGTTAATTTTTGCCTTTCTGATCTTATTTCGTAATTTGTTAGAGATACTACGGTAAATTTTAAAAGTATACCTAATTAATTTATAAGATTTTAAAATTGTTTAATAATTTTTGTATTATGAAGGATATTTAAACTAACTCTCTTCTAAAGTGAAACTTTTTAAAAATAATTGATTTGGGCTAACCTAAAGTCTATCTCTTATTGTTTTTTGTTCCCACGAAATAGATTTGAATATAAAATAATAATTTTAGTGGATTATTTGCCTATAGTGGTTAGTTGTGGTCAGTTGTAGTAACTTGTCTAGATAAAAAGGTATATAAATATTTTTAATAAGACGAAAAATAAAGAATAATTTGATTTTAACCAAAAATTTCTGTACAAAAGGGGAAAAAAAAGGTTATAATCATGTAATTTTTGAAATTTTTTTTTTGTTTTAAACAATTTGTTTTATTTTCTTAATAAATATAATCGGAAAAGCAAAAATTAGATTCTTTTTAATAAAATTATAAGTATTTTAATCAATTTTTTTAGATAAAAAGATTAATTTAGTATCCTTTATTCATTTATTAGATTTTTAGAATTGATTTCTAACTAACCATCATTAAAAGTAAACAATTTTAGAAAAATATTTTGATTTTGGATAACTTAAACACTATTTATTATTATTTTTTGTTCTCACAAGTCACTTCCTGTTAAAAAATTATAATTTTCTTGAATAGTTTGCTAATTTTTATATGGACAAGTAATAAAAACACTAAAAATTCTAGGATAAGACTTTAATTTTTTAAATAAGTAATTTTTTTTTTAATTTATTATTTTTTTAAATTTAAACAAAGCATTTTGGGTTAAGTAACTTATAATTATTAAGCAGAGACTGACTATTTCCTTGAATATATCTTTTAACTTCTCATGCACCCTTTCCAATTACTATTTTTAGAAAAAAATTCTAACATTTTTCATTTAGGTCAAGAAAACTTAAAAATTTATTAAAAAAAAGTTAATTTTTGCCTTTCTGATCTTATTTCGTAATTTGTTAGAGATACTACGGTAAATTTTAAAAAGTATACCTAATTAATTTATAAGATTTTAAGAATTGTTTAATAATTTTTGTATTATGAAGGATATTTAAAACTAACTCTCTTCTAAAGTGAAACTTTTTTAAAAAATAATTGATTTGGGCTAACCTAAAGTCTATCTCTTATTGTTTTTGTTCCCACGAAATAGATTTGAATATAAAATAATAATTTTAGTGGATTATTTGCCTATTGTGGTTAGTTGTGGTCAGTTGTAGTAACTTGTCTAGATAAAAAGGTATATAAATATTTTTAATAAGACGAAAAATAAAGAATAATTTGATTTTAACCAAAAATTTCTGTACAAAAGGGGAAAAAAGGTTTTATTCATGTAATTTTTGCAATTTTTTTTGTTTTAAACAATTTGTTTTATTTTCTTAATAAATATAATCGGAAAAGCAAAAATTAGATTCTTTTTAATAAAATTATAAGTATTTTAATCAATTTTTTTAGATAAAAAGATTAATTTAGTATCCTTTATTCATTTATTAGTTTTTAGAATTGATTTCTAACTAACCATCATTAAAAGTAAACAATTTTAGAAAAATGTTTTGATTTTGGATAACTTAAACACTATTTATTATTATTTTTGTTCTCACAAGTCACTTGCTGTTAAAAAATTATAATTTTCTTGAATTGTTTGCTAATTTTTATATGGGCAAGTAATAAAAACACTAAAAATTCTAGGATAAGACTTTAATTTTTTAAATAAGAAATTTTTTTTAATTTATTATTTTTTCAATTTAAACAAAGCATTTTGGGTTAAGTAACTTAAAATTATTAAGCAGAGACTGACTATTTCCTTGAATATATCTTTTAACTTCTCATGCCCCCTTTCCAATTACTATTTTTAGAAAAAAATTCTAACATTTTTCATTTAGGTCAAGAAAACTTAAAAATTTATTAAAAAAAAGTTAATTTTTGCCTTTCTGATCTTATTTCGTAATTTGTTAGAGATACTACGGTAAATTTTAAAAAGTATACCTAATTAATTTATAAGATTTTAAAAATTGTTTAATTATTTTTGTATTATGAAGGATATTTGAAACTAACTCTCTTCTAAAGTGAAACTTTTTTAAAAAATAATTGATTTGGGCTAACCTAAAGTCTATCTCTTATTGTTTTTTGTTCCCACGAAATAGATTTGAATATAAAATAATAATTTTAGTGGATTATTTGCCTATTGTGGTTAGTTGTGGTCAGTTGTAGTAACTTGTCTAGATAAAAAGGTATATAAATATTTTTAATAAGACGAAAAATAAAGAATAATTTGATTTTAACCAAAAATTTCTGTACAAAAGGGAAAAAAAGGTTTTATTCATGTAATTTTTGCAATTTTTTTTGTTTTAAACAATTTGTTTTATTTTCTTAATAAATATAATCGGAAAAGCAAAATTAGATTCTTTTTAATAAAATTATAAGTA
>JAHBCN010027266.1:0-10170 GCA_019359885.1 Listronotus oregonensis | reverse complement strand
TAATTAAGCAAAACAGGGTAAAAAAAAAAAAATTTTTTTTTATATTAAAATCTCGGACAAGTTTAAAAAATTTTAAAAAAACCCCAAAAAATTTTTTAAATTTTAAAAAGGTTTTTTAACAAATTACTAATAATTTACTAAAATGAGGAAAGCCACAAATATGGTCCTGTTCAGTCGTCGTAGATTTTTTTTTATTTAAAAAAAAATTTAAATTTCCCAAAATTTTCCTATTTAATACTTGCGATTATAAATAAATCTAATAAAAAATGTGAAATAAAATATAGAGATTAAACCCCCCCAAAAAATTTTTAAAATAGTAAAAATCCATTTTAAAGGAAAATTTATCAAATTCCCCCGGGCTTTAAAGTTATCCGTTTGCATTTACATGTTTAAATAGCGAACAAATTTTGGGGTTTTTTAAAAAATAACGTATATTTTGTTTAACTTTAAAATTTCGTGGTTAAACATTAAAAAATTTAGTTTTATACAGAACGTTAAATCTTTGAGGGGATAAAAAAAAAACCCAAGCAAACTGAGAAATGATCAAATATTGGACAAAACCGCCAACAATCAAAAAATTTTTTTTTTAAATTTAAAAATTTTTTAAAAAGGGTTATTTTTAGAAAGACAGTTTATGAATCAGCAAAGGGTTTTTTAAAAAAGGGTTTTTTAAAATTTGATGCTAAAAATTTTAAAAATGGGCGATAGGGGACCCAAAAACAAGTAAAAAATTTTTTTTTCCACATTTTAAAACAAAAATTTTTGTCTAAACGTTTAAAAAATTAAAATTTTAGAAGAAATTTTTTTTTTCTGAAAATCTTAAAATCCTTATCAGAAAAATTTTAAATTTTGGGAATAAAAAAAAACTTAGTTTTAAATGTTTTAATCCACAAAAAAAAAAAAAAAATAATTTTTCCCCCCAAAAAAAAAAAAATTAAAAAAAAAATTAAAAAAATACCCGAAGCCTTGTCCCCGAATTTAAAATCATTTTTAAAAATTTTTTCCCGGGCGGGCCCGGGTTTTTTTTTTTTTTTTAAAAGGGGGAAAATTTTGGTATTTTTAAAAATTTTCGACAACCAAGTGCAAAATTTTTAAAAAAATTTTTTAAAAAAGGGGGAAAGTGTAAAAAAGAAATTTTTTCTTTAAGCAAAATAAAAAAGTGCTGTTTTAAAAATAATAATTTGTGTTCCTAAAATGGATATTTAGCCTATTCTTTTGGTAGGAAAACTTTTTTTTTTACAAATAAAAAAACCCAAAAAATAATTATTTATTGTTTTTTATTTAAAATTTTAAATTTTTTAAATTAAATTTTTAAAAATTTTTTTTATTTGTATGAAAAAAAAAAGTGTTAATATGCAAAACTTCGAAAAAAAAGTTTAAATTTGACTCACTGCAAAGAAACGGGGCGGGTTGGTTTTTTAAAAATTTAAAAGGGGGTTTTTGAAAACAATTAGCTTTTGACCCTTGTTTTTGGTTTTTTTAAAATTTTTTTTGCTATCGCCCATTTAAATCGTAAGCATCATACTTTTTACACCCTGTATATATATATATATATATATATATATATATATATATATATATATATATATATATATATATATATATATATATATATATATATATAAAAATTTTTTTATATTTTTAATAAAATTTTTAAAAAAGGTTTTTTTAACAATTTTTAAAAAAAAAAAAGTTTTCATTGGTTAAAAAAAGGGCCCCCCCAAATTTTAAATTTCCCGTACTATAAAATTAAAAACCAGAAATTGTTTTTAGATCTATTGCACGGAAAAAAATAAAAAATCTGTTAATTTTTAACTCCACCCCCAAACCCATTTGACAAATATCTTCGATGTTGCCCAAAAAAAAAAAGGGGAGTAAAAAAGGAAAAAAAATATAAATTGGGTTTCCGGGAAAAATTTTCCTTTTTTTTTGTGGGCTGATCTATTTTTTTAAACTATCAACCCCAAAAAAGGAAACCAATCCGGATCTTACATCAACAATATAATAAACAAGGATAACTTAATTATTTAAAATAAAAATTTTAAATTGTTTTGGGTTTTTGTTTTTTAAATTGGGAAAAAAAAAGATTTAATTTTTTTAAAAGTTTAAAGGGGGGAAAATTCCCTTTTTTTTTCCCTTTTTTTTTTGGGAAAAGATTTTTTTTTTTTGTGTTTTTTTGTTTCAAAAAACTACCTTTGCGGTATTTTTCGTTGCCAAATTTAAAGGGGGAAAATTCCCTTGGTTTTAAAATTACTAAAATCATTATTATTTACAATTATTTTGATTGTATTCTTATTTTTGGGGGTTTTTTTTTTAAAAGGAAAAAAAAAAATGTTCAAAAAAATTATAGATCTATATGCTGCAAGATTAGGGTGTTGGGGTTTTCCCTGTAGATTTTAAAAAGGGAAAAATTTTTTTATTAATATAGAGATGGGGGATGACAAGAAAAAAAAGGGGTATTTTTGGGTTTCCCCTTTTTTCACTCCCATGTAGGCTTTTAAAAAGGGTTACTGAATGTTTGTTCTTTGTTGCGTTTATCTTGTAAACATACAAATATATAATATACATATTTATCAAAAATTAAAATTGTGTTAAATTTGCTTTCTTGTGTACAGACCTGGAATGGATCTTTCAAAAAAAAAATCGTTTTTGGGGATCCGGATCCTCGAAAAAAAATTGAATTACCAATACGAATCACGATTTTTTTTTAATGAAAAAAAAAATCGAATCCGGGAATCAATTCCTATTTACCCCAATCACGAATCCGGATCATCTTTGGTTTTTTTCCCCACAAATTGAAAATACAGTCAAAAACACTGACCAAACTGGGTCAAACAACAAAGTTACCCTACTGCGGATACCTGGACATACCGGCCTAGAGGGGAATAAATTTAGATCCCCTTTCCAAAAAGGGGGGGGGAGACAAAATTCACAAAAACCGGAACCGGTTATCGGTATATCTTTTGAATGACCAAGCAGTTCTTTTCAGCTTGGACACCCAAAAAAAATCTTCCCCGGGGGTGGCATGGGCTTTTGGGTTTTCCCCGACATCGAAGGCCTTTTTTTTAAAAACCCCAGGGCCTTTTTACCGTCAAACTACTGGGGCAATCAAAGGGGCCCCCTTTAAACTCTGGGGAAAGGTTTTTACACGGGGCACTTTCAGATTGAAATACCACATGCACAAAATCGGGCCCCCCGGAAGACGCCGAGTGCCGCATGTGCATGGAAAGGGGGTAATTTTGGGGGGAAAACTTTTTCGTGCCCCGCAAAGGCCCAAATCCCCCTTCCAAAAATCGACAATGACACCCTTTTTGCCGGGAGAGGGGAAAAAACTTTTTCCCCAACAGGATCATCAATTTATTGGGGAAAAATGGGCCCGGTTGGGGGGAAAATAAAAGGGTGTAGCCCCAAAGACCCATCGGGTTTGGGGGGAAAAAAAAAAAAGGGGGGATAAAAAATCAAACATCAAAAATTTTGGGACGAAGCCCCCCCCCAAAAAAAAAATTTTGGGGCCCCTTTTTTTCAATTTTGGGGAAAATCTTTTTAAAATTAGTTTTTTAAAAAATTCTTTAAATTTGAATATGTTTTTTTTTTTTTTTTTTTATTTTAAAGTACATACAGAAAAATTTTATCCAAATAGTACACAGAAAAAAAATAATTTACACTTATCATGATGGCTTTAAAAAACCTACCAAAATTTTGACATATCTGTCATAAACACTACCCTAGTTTAAAAAAAAAACAATTAAAAAAATAGGAAAAAATCACTCACATTATTATTATAATATAAATAGAAAGATGCAGTAGTGGAGTACAATAAAAACAAAAAAGATTGGCAGCTCAAGTTACAATTAGCAGTATTCTTCGTTATTAGTTGTTCTAAATTGTGAGATGCAAGTATGGTTTTAATTTTTTCTTAAACGTGGGCACGGTGCAGTTTTTTGATCGAAATTTTGCTGAAATATATGTGTTAAAATAAAAGCATAATGCGATTCATAACACTAATTTTTGCCCCATCTGTCGACTCTATTGATTTTAAAAAATTATGAAGACGAGGTCACGAGGGGGACACGAAAGTTAATGAGCGCAAGAAGATCGGAGAGTTTATGTTATTTTTTAAATTTTTTAAAACCAAATATTACCGTCAGGTAAATTCCCACGGAGTTCTAGGCTATCAATACCCGGAAAAATTTTGTCGCTGGTGGTGCGATAAAAGACTTTTATCCGTTCCAAGCCTGTAAAGATCGACATGAAAACCCCCTTGAATGGAACATTTTTTTGAACTGTATTACAAAACTTGCGATAATAGATCTTCATAAGATTTTTAAATGTGATTCTTAAAATAACCTTAAGCAGCTTATAAATGGAACATCTCATTGTAATTTCACAGTTTCACAAGTTCCGTTTAAAAATTTTTCTGCTTGCGGAATATAAAAGTGTATTAAAATTTAAAATTTATTTTTGTAACACACTCTGAATAGTAATAATAAATATACCATTTAAAAGTCCCTTAGGGTTATCTTAAGGATAACATATTTAAAATTCACGAAGATCGAGCAATCAAAACTTTTAAGATCAAATGCAAGTAAAGTTTATGCCCCTTTTTGGATACCACACCTTGTGGTTACAAAAAATAGTTATTTACCTAACAAGTGCGGAAAGTGATACTTTTCCGCACGCGGCGGCAGTTACACGAACGACGCGAAGCGGAGTTCGGGTAAGCCGTCAAGGGTGGAAAAGATACTTTCCGTACGTGTTAGGTACAACATTTTTTCTACGAGTGTGTGGAAAAACTCAAACTAAACAACCATTAGATAATATTTATTTTTACCATTACTACTTATTATAATTAACAACATTAATCGTAAAAGAACAGTTGGTAGCATTTTGCAAATGAATCGCAGAGGCAAGTTGTTGTGGGTAAGTTGCGGAGTTGGAGATTGCCGTTGAGGTGCAATTGAACCGGTCGTTGTTACAGGTAACAGAGACACATTGTTGCTTGCTAGAAGACGGTACAATGGGCCTTGAGTGCGTTTTGCTGTGTTCAAAGGTAGATGAATTTTGAAATAATATTTTTTTTGATAAGTCCTTCTTGAAACTTGTAGAGCTTTCTAGGTAGCCTTCTGCAACAGATGATGACTTCCAACCTCCAAGTCCTTGCCAAAAGTATTTATTCCTATGCACTGGACAGTACAAGCCATTTTTTGTAATTAACAAAAAATCTCCTGTGTGGTGTTTCGGGCTTTCGTAAACTGGAATACTTTCTATACAAAGCTAGATATTTTCCATTTTCAATTTCCTCGGAAATGACAAAACTTCGGCTAGAATGGTTTTTGGAGTCTGGAATATTTACAATTAAAAGATTCCCCTTATCGTCAATACCATCAATGCTAATTTTCATCAATTTTTCTCGACGACACGCAACAGCTAGTCCGAAAATTGTAGCTACCTTCATCGCTAGATAGACATCATTTGAAGCATCATTAATAAATTTTGCTATTTCATCTTTCGAGAAAATTTTGGCCTTCTTGGGTCTAAATCCCACATTTTGCTTCTTCAAAAATGATGTAACTTTGAAATATTTGCTTAAATCCATGTTCTTTTCGATCTTAATGACACTTTTTAACATGGAATACCTTGACCATAAGGTATTGGTTTACATGTTTTAGCAAGTTCCGCGAAATATGCCATAAAAACTTCTTCTTTCATACTTTTGATTTTTTCTCGCTACACCAGCTTGTAAATGCTGTATATTCTTTCTCGTACCTGTGCCTCGACTTGGACGGCAACAAATCTAAATTTGCTATTTCGGCTGCTTTGAGAATGGATTCAGGTAATTCCTCGTCAGAAGGCTCCATGGGAAACGTTTTTTATTCAAAATCGACGATACAAATAAAAGAATACTATGCCAATAATAGAATTATACTAATTCAAACTTCAGAATTAAAAACATTTTAAGTACCTGTTTAAGTGGGAAATTTGCAAGGGTTTACTTTTTCGCACTAGTGCGGAAAAGTGATTATTTTCCGCACTAGTGCGGAAAAGTGACACTTTCAAAACTAAATTGCGTGCGGAAAAGTGCTGCTTTCCACACGCTAGTAGAAAAAAATGTTTCATATAAATGTTTTTCTCTTGACCCGAAAAACAACATATTTTGGTTAAAAATCACATGTTAAGTGTGATTCATTATTTAAAGATTTTAATAGGCAGATGTTTTAAAATTCTTCATCTTTATTATCAAAAATCAATGTGATACTGATTAAGAATCTTAAGTAAAGTTTTGGAAATTTAAAATGGAAGATTTAAAAAGGGCGGATTTTGGAATTTATAAACCTATTTGCCTCAGATATAGGAAATAAGGGTTTTTAAGGGTGCTAGCTTAAAATTTGAAAATTAATAATCTTAGACAAAATTTGGAAATTTGAAAGATCGTATATTTGTCTCAAATTAGAAATACAAAGAATCGATTCCTTTTGGAATCGGATCTTTCCAAAGTAATCGATTCCAACCTTCGGATCCTTAAAAAGTAATCGACTTCTGGATTCGATTCCAAAAGAATTCGATTCCTACCCAGCTCTGCTTGTGTATTTAGTTCTTAATATTTTAATTAAAAACAGAAGTATTTTATATTGTAGTATACTTAAAAGTTTAAAATATTAGGACGCAATATTCTGACAACTTACCCGTATCTATTACCATATATACTTCTTTCTTAAGATATTATTTATTTCAGCAACCAGGCTCGCAAGTTTTTTGTTTTACGAACTTTTCGTCTTGAAACTTTCAGCTGAAACATACTTATTCCATTACCACGCATTTTTGTGTGCCTTTGCGGAAATGATCCGTATAATATACCGATATATATAGAAATAAATAACAAATGTTTTCAACGTATAAAACACTTTTATATGTTTTTTTCTTACCGATAAGGGAACTGGCTTTCGAAAATAGTATATGTAGCGGGTTTTTCTCGGTTTTTTATTTCGCCGTTATTGCCATATATTTTTCACGTTGAAATATTTTATACAAAGTTATAGAATATCATAAAAAATGAGTCTTATGAAACTAAAACCGATTATTTATTTTCAAAATATTTTGTCAATTATTTTATTTTTTACGCAAAGTTATGGTCATGGCTGTGGTACATTTTTGCTACCATACTTTTTTTGAAAACTTACACTCATCTGCTTTAAAGAAATTAAATCCTATTTAAAAGCATAAAACCTAAAAAAAATGGAAACGTTGGGTTGCCTTTCATTTTCGGGAAATAACTATTGGTTGCTACGTATGAACAGGTTAGTAGATATTGTAATTTGTACCCATCTGCTTTCCAAATTAATTTTATGCTAGAATGATAATAAGCTAAATAATATTATAGATAGAAATGTTCCTAAGTATATAGTTAAAGGTGGTTTTCCTATTTATTTTAAAAAAGAAACAATCTTAACAATATTACAAAAAAATCGAGCTCATAAATATTTTAGGATATATAAGGATCAGAATCACTATTTAAAATTTTTTTTCAATTTGCATCGGCGTTCCAAGCAGATGATGCGAAACAATTACTATGAATATGTACAAAGTATTGAGAGTAATATTTCCGGTAATATAAAAGCTTTTTGGAAATTTGTAAAAAACAAAAAGAAAAGTACTAGTGCTGTTCCCAGTTCGGTTTTCTATGAAAATAAGACCGCTACATCGGGTCGAAACATTTGTCATTTATTTTCAGAATGTTTTAGAAGTTGATGACTTTAGAATAAGTGAGGAAGAAATTAAAAATATCATGAACTCACTTGATGTTAATAAATCTACTGGCCGGATGACATACCGGTATTGCTTGCAAAGTCATGTAAGAATTTAGTTAAACCTCTTTTATATATATTTAATCTGTCTCTACAACAGGGGACCTTTCCGGCAAAATGGAAGATATCTCATATAATCCCAATATTTAAAAATGGAGATAAACATAACGTTAAAAAATATCGACCAATTAGTAAACTGTGTGTTTTTCCTAAGGTATTTGAAAAAATTATTTATACAAATTTTTTTAACCATGTTAAACATATTATTATGTCAGAACAACACGGTTTTTTTCCACTTAGGTTAATTGAGACAAATTTAGTCACATTTGTCGAATATCTTTCGAAGACAATGGATAGACGAATTCAGGTGGATGCCATATATAGCGACTTCAGTAAGGCCTTTGATAAAATTAATCATCGCATACTGATAGATCGCCTTTCTGGGGTCGGTATATCTGATTTCCTTTTGCGATGGATTTGGTCTTTCTTGCGGGACAGAGTGCAGGTTGTTTCGGTGAATGGGCATCAATCAGACCCCTTTCGTCCGAAGTACCACAAGGTAGTCACTTGGGCCCCCTGTTTTTCATATTTTATCTTATTGATATGAAGGAATGTTTTAAGAATTGCAATTTTTTGCTTCATGCGGACGATCTAAAGTTTTACTACCCAATAACAAGTTTAGATGATTGTCTAAAAATTCAAAGCGACGAGATACGATTTATTTTTAAACTCTGACAAATGTGTGGCTATTAGTTACACCCGTAATATAAATTGTATACAATTTAATTATTACATAAATGACTCAGAGTTAAGAAAGGTTTCTGAAATTAAAGATCTTGGAGATGTTCTTGACCCAAAATTATAATAATCAATCAAACAGGATGCTAGGTTTTATAAAAAGAAATACTGCGGATTTTAGAAATCCGAAAGTGATGCTTTGCCCTTTTTATGCTTACGTATCTAGTAGATTGTGTTTTTCGTCTGTTGTTTGGAACCCGCAATACAAATTTACATTGGTAGAATCGAATCAGTCCAGCATAAATTTTTAAAATATTTATCTTTCAAAACAAATATTGACATAAATTTAAATTATTTGCCTATTATGTGTATCTTTAATATACTACCTCTTAAAGACAGGAGAATTATTGATGATTTAACAATCTTCGTTAAAATAATGAAGGAACTTGCATTTCTCCCAGTAGTGTATAGATATATGGAATTTCACAATAATAACAGAACATATAGTTTTAATGAACTTTTTTCTGTAGCTTTTAGAAATACGAATTACGGCCAAAACTCGCCTCTCGGTAGAATGGTTAGATCGTTTAACAATCACTGTAACGATATGACGTATTTAGATTTGTCCGTTCATTGTTTTAAACGTAGAATTACGTCCCAATTTATAAATAATTTAAATCAATAAGATGTGTCAATAATATTTTAGTTTTTAGTTTTTAAATTATATATAGATATTAAACCTGTACCCACTAAAAGACTTTATTAAAACGAGGGTACTTTAGTGGATGTAAATCTGTTTGTACCCCTACTTTGTAATAAATAAATAAATAAATAGAATAATATTAATTTTATTGTAAATCCGGTAGTATATAATTGCTTGCAAAAATCGGTCAGGGTTACCAGGCTTTAAGCTCTATTTTTTTTTTTTAAATTTTAAAAATTTCTAGAAGGAACTACATTCATTTAGTGTGTCACATACGGTGCTGTCTTAAGTAAGTTGTCACCGCCCAAGAAATCTTCGGGCTGTAGTGCTTGGACACGTTGAACGTGATCTTCCCGCAATTATCCACACTTTTTTTTGACTTAAGCCGACCTGACTTGCAATCACCCGAGTACTTGGCAAGGAAAACCGTCGCGCATACAATATCAAAGCAACGGTCGCAGATTAACGACACTCTTCATAAATGAGGAACATATCCACGTATTCATTGTTTTTTGAAATGTGCCATTTTCCGCAACTTAAAAATCACCCTGTATATATTTATATATATATATATATATATATATATATATATATATATAATTTTATATATATATATATATATATATATATATATATTGGAATTATACAGGTTAACAAAAAATTGTAGTAATTCCTTTAAGTTTAAGTTTTTAAAATTTCCAAAGGCTTTATTTATGAAATTAAAGAATAATAATAGTGGTATATTAGTACTGTCATGGAAATAAAAAGAGAATTGACATATACGGGAGTACAGGGACATTAAAAGATTTTTGATTTTTTTTTAATTAATCATAACCTTGATTATATTTTTTTTGTCAACCCATTTGGATTCTTTTTTTTATAATATATTTGATAAAAAATATTTTTTTTTTTGATTGGCAGATAGAG
>JAHBCN010027265.1:0-10172 GCA_019359885.1 Listronotus oregonensis | reverse complement strand
TTAATTTTGGGATGAAGACATATCCATGGATAATTGGGTGTATGATTTATCGAAAAATTTGACCACAGCGAGCGCTGCAATCAATTTAGCTGTCCCCAAAATATATTTTGCAACATGCCAATACAATTTTTCGAAATTTTGAAATATAATGCTTCATTTTGCGATTTTCTGAAAAAAAACAAATTTGACATCTAAAAAAGTCACGGATCATCCTTATACAGGGTGCCACAGATTCAAGTACATGCATGGGGATTTTGGAACCGAAGAGATACAAAGTCGGTTAAATTATTGAAAAGTTGCGCATTTAGGTGTAAAATTCGAGTACTTCCGGAGATATCCGGAAAACGAAATTTGTCGATTTCGTTTTTATTTTTTTTCTGGCGTTATTTAAAGAGATATGGAAAAATAAAAGACAATTTTTCATGGCCACTCTACAAAACAGCGTTGAGAGTTTTTGTACGACGTTTCGTTTTCTTAAGCATCATCAACTTTATTTTTTAAATCCGGCATTCAATTGTTCATTGCATTTTTTGGAAGCAGTTATAATCCCAATTACAATGATGTATAACACTTAATTTTTTTTCGTTAAATAAACATATTTTTCATAAGAGACAATGAGTTAGACAAGGAACGCACAACATTTCTTATAGGGGCGTTTCATATTTGAATCGCCTATTGCAGAAAGGGTACAAGTCACATTTCCGGTCATATTAAGTTTTTGTTGAAAATGAGTTATTTAAACGTATTTCTACCGTTTAGCACAGAAACGGTACATGTAAGAATAGTTGTTACTGTTTAAAATTAAATGTGAAATTTTCATTTATTGCAGAAAGGATACAAGTCAGCGACTTGTATCGTTTCTGCAATACATGAGTGGCGCGATGCGCAGTGTGCCATTTTTAAAAACAGCAGCTGTTTGTTGGTTTACTTATTATTATTCCGTTTTGTTTAATCGACAATGGACGCAATGGAACCTGTTGAAACTAATAAAAGAAAACGGGGTATAATAAACGCAGATAAATACAAACGAAATCTTATAAAAAGAAGTCGGTAAGTTCCATTTATTAATAATATTGGTTTTGTTAGTTTTTTTAATAAACTATCATATTTTTAGATTAAAGGCAAACGTTACACGAACTATAAAGGTGATGTGGTGCAAGGCAGGAGGATTGAGCTCCGTGTACCTGCAGGCTAAAATGTTTCACAAAACTAACAGCTGAAGAAAAGACAGCATCATTCACAAAATTGTACGGTTTAGAGTCCAAAGATGGGACATCTACTTGCAAGGATTAATGAATCTAGAACCCATTAAACATCGTCGCCCCGACAATCCCCTGTTGCCGATGCCGATGGTAATGTACGTAATTCCTCATTTACTATAATATAGTTGTTCGGATGGTGTACGAAAAATATGTAAAAAGCATTCTTAAGTCTCCATGACATCAGTAATAAAAGAGTCAACGTCTAACAGGTGTTGCTAAGAGCAGGTACAACTCCTAAAGATAAACGCGGTCAACAAGTTAGTGGAAATGCTTTAGCCGTCGAGGAAAAATAAGGATTAATGAACATATTTCTTCGTACCCAGTAAAGTCTTCTCATTACTCAGCTAGGGAATATCATTATCTCGATTCCAATTTAACCGTAAAGACGATGTACTCAATGTTCTTGCAAAAATATCCGAATACAAAAATTAAGTACGACTATTACAGTAAGGTCTTCAGGAAAAACTTCAATTTAAAGTTTGGTCGACAGCAAGTTGATGTATGTTGCGAATGTGAGAGATTATCTCTAAAAATTAGAAGTAAACAGTTAAATGACAAGGAAACGAGTTGCCACCGCTGAAATGCTTATACATAAGAGGCGTGCTAAAAAATTCCATTGCTTTGCAAGAGTCAACAAAGAAATCTAAAAACAATGAACAACGTATTAGCTCTGTCATTTGACTATATGCAGAACTTGGCAACTACCTAAAGTTCCGACTCAAGACCTGTTTTATTTAAGGCAATTGACAGTTAGCGTATTTTGTGTTCATAACATGAAAAGTAATGAAGTAGTATACTTTATATATCATGAAGGCATTGCTAGAAAGGGGCCCAATGAAGTTTGCTCATTTCTTGCGAAATACATTGAGAAATACGTACCTAAAAATGTGACCGAACTTCACATTTTTAGTGATAACTGTTCGGGCCAAAACAAAAATAATACAATGATAAGAATGTGTCTCTACTTATCAGATTCTGGTAGATTTAAAAAAAATCGAACAATACTTTCCTATAAGAGGCCATTCTTTTTTACCATGCGATAGGGATTTTGGTTTGGTCAAAAGGGCATTAAAAAAAGTTGATAGAGTTTATACTCTTTATCAATATATCGAAATTTTAGTCTCGTGTTCCTCAAAACAGAACATAAAGGTACATGTTGTAAATGGAAAAGATATTATTAATTTTAAAGAATGGTGGCTAAAGCTATATAAAAACAGCTATTTCAATCGAAACGTCGCAGAGGGGGATACCAAGAGAAAAAAAAGTCTTTTTAACATAAGCACGTTCCATCACTTTTCTTACGGTAGGCAAGAGGACCGTTGTTGCGAGAGAGTTTATTAACAATTTGAAGAACACATTTTGTTTAAAACTAGCTGTGAATTTAAAGCCTCCTGAAAAATTAGCCAATCCGTCTGAAAAGTCCCATTAAACCGATAAAATGGACCACAAAAAAAAATCTGCGGCGTACGTCGATGATCACGAAAGCACTACTGCATTTTGGCAAGATATATTTGAATGGCCCATTTAGAATAAGTTTTTTAGCTGTTTTTATTCATTTAAGTTTAATATTTCATGTAAGCTCTCGTTAATAAATATTTTTGAATAAATTACACATTTCTTTTCTTAATCCTGAAAGTTGATTGCAGAAAGGGTATATGTTTCAAATTTTGTTAATTTTTTTTGCCTATTATATTCTATTAATAAGTCAAAAAATAACACCAAACAGTATAATGGGATATCTTTTTAAAGATATGATACCTACTCCTGATGTCTAAACAACAAAATTTAAATTAAACACGTTTTATTGTTTTTCTCAAAACTATCATTTTGTGACATGTACCCTTTCTGCAATAAGCGATTCATTTGTTAAAAAATATTAAGTGTTATACATTTTTTTATTGAAATAATAAGGGGTTCAAAAATGAAATAAAAAACCAGGTCCGTATTTAAAAAATAAAGTTGATGATGATTTAACGAAAACGAAACGTCGTCGGAAAATCTCTTAACGCTGTTTTGTAGAGCTAAAAAGTGACCACGAGAAAGTATCTTTGCTTTTCCATATCTCTTTAAATAAGTCAGAAATATAAAGACGAAATCGTCAAATTTCTGTTTTTTTTTTCGAATATTCCAAAAGTACTCGGAATTATGCAACTTTCCTAAAGTGGAAAGGTTAGTTACGTAAATACACACCTTTGCCATAATTTAACCGACTTCATAATATTCTCTTACGGTATTCGAGATCCCCATGCATGCACTCTGAATCTGTGGCACCCTGTATACATTATTTGGCATTATTTTTTTAAACAAAACTTTTGGCAAAAAAAATCCCGAATTAATTGGGGAAAAATTTTCCCATTTGATGCGGACTTTATGGTTGACACTGTATATTATCTTAGGAATAAGTAGATAATTTTTTATTTTGCCTTATATCTAATATTTTATGTTATTTTTTGTGGGAACCCTATATAAAAAAAAATATCCCCAGTTTTAGTCTTTTTTTATTAATTTGTGGTCCATATTATTCTAAATTTATAGGAGAAAAGTAATTTTTTAAATAACCAATATACCAAAAATATTTTATGTTTTTTAGAATAAAATATTTTATAACTATTTATGTTGCTAATCAATATTTTTTAATAAACTAAAATTAAAAGGATCACCATAATCAGAACGATTTAAAAATTAATATTTTTAATAAATTTATATCTAATCGAAACTTCTAACATAAACCATACGCCACTGGTCGAAACTGCAAGGCTCCGTACAATGTTGCCTTGATCAGTCCTAATTTATCTTCTATCCTTTTTCCCCTTATATGATTTTATTGATAATGTCTGGGTCAAAACAAAGTGTCACTTATGAATGAAATATTAAGTCTTTTCTTTCTTTCGTCTGAGGCAATACCAAAGATTAACGCGGGATAATACATGTGCTTAAGATGAACGCGGTAAGTTTGCAGGCGGGCAGTAATTTTAACGCATTCGTTGTTTTTAGAGCCTAGATACCGCATTCATATTTAGTACGAATTGATATTTGAAACATACGGCATATCTTTTGTTAATAGTTTTAAATACTTCAAGTTAAGAAATGGCATTTATATGTGACAGACATCTAAGTCAAAGCAAAAGAAAGTCATACATGAATGGTTAATAGACGTCAACGCCATCTACTGACCAAAGGGCTAAGCATACTCCTCTCAACATACGGTGTCACTGACTTGCCGAGCTGAAATAATGTTACAAACATTTGGAAATGTATGCCCAATACTTGTACGGACTATTAACAATAGTGTAGTTAATTTCTAACTAACTTTGTAGAGATTTCACTAACGAATCTATTAATAAGCATATCTTATCAGACAGTCTGAAACTAAAATCTAATACCTATAGAGTAGCATTGAAACACATGAATGGTAATAGATCACGCCATCTACGATCAGGTGCATACTCCTTCAAATACGGTGTCACTGACTTGACATTATTTCAGCTCGGCAAGTCAGTGACACCGTATGTTGAGAGGAGTATGCTTAGCCCTTTGGTCAGTAGATGGCGTTGACGTCTATTAACCATTCATGTGTTTCAATGCGTACTGAATAACGTATTAGGATTTTTAGAGATTTTTACCTTTGACTAGCTTGTCTGATGAGATCTGATATAGATCGAAACCGGTCACAAGATGTCGTTAGGTGAAATCTCTACAAAGTTAGTTAAGAAATTAACTACACTATTGCAAAAGAAAGTGTTTAGCACCAATAACTCGATTTTCGATATTTTTGAACATACGGCGTTCATTCTTAGGAAGGCAGTATAAGTATTATACATTTAGTATGTTTACTATTTACGTCTTAAAGTAATAAAGCGCACTAACTACTATAGTGAAATCCAAAAAATAGCCTGTATAAACTAAAATCTGCGGAATAAGCCTTAAAAAATTTAAATGCAGCTTATATTTCTATTAACAGTTATTTTATACTTCGATGCTGTTGTTCAAGTGCTAATGTATTTGAAAGTAAAAGTTTTTCTTTTTTTCCATCAAAACACTTGAGTTCGATTCTGGTTTCCAGTATCTTTTTTCATTTTGCCATCTTTTTTTTACTATTAATCTAAATATAAAGAATTTTATTAAATTTTTCTTAAAAAAATACATTTGCGACTTGTTGAGTTTAAATATTTTTGCTCTTTAATTAATTTCGGTTGCAAGTGTCCTTCTAAGAGAGGTTAGTTCTTTTTAGCGCGTGGTTGCACTTTCTTGTTTTAATAACTTGCGCTGCGAAATGGTATTTTAGGACTACCTACCGTTTGCTTTAATAAACTTTGTAAAAAAGAAGAATTTCTTTATTTTTAATATAGAACTATGCGAAAACTTTCAATTGCTGATCAGACAACTTTAGTTCCTATCTAGTACGTGCCTTAAAAATGGTAAAAACAGTTATATAATGTATCAAATGATTTTTAGAATCCTTTGGTATGGGTTTCATTGGTCTTTTTCCCTTGAAATCCACAAAGTTCACGACGTTTAAATTGATGATGAATTTCTAAAATGATAATATGTTTATGAAATCCTAAAGAAAAATTTCATTTTCTTTTTTTTACATTTTGTTATTTGGTATATGCTTCTTAATTGTGCTGTGTTTAACTGTTTTTGTATGTGTTGTATATCACACGGGAAAAGTTAACTTAATGGAGACAGGTTAAAATGTAAAATTATAGCTAAAATATACTTTTAGATCTATGTGAGTTATTAGGTTTAAGTAAGCCATTTTTTAAATTTAGTTTAGCGCGTCTTTGGCAAAAAAGTAAAAAAAATCCTAAAAATCGAAACTAATTGAATAACTTCTTTTTTGTTTTATTTTATATTATATATGTAATGTGTGTCTAGTAGAAAAGTTGTGATTTTAAATTTAAAAAACGCTGAACCAATTATATACTTCTTGATATTTTAAATAAAACACTGTACAATTATGATTATTTTTTTTAATATTATTAAGAAATAAAGACATAAAATTAAAAATTATTCTTAGTAATTACTTATTTATTTACTGGAAGCATGGCGGCTGAGCACCTCCTGCTAGATTAGCAAAGTTAGATTTGTAGTTCGAAATTGTCAACCTTAAAAAATGCAATGCATGAGCGCATGTCAAGCGAGAACGGTGTTTGCTGAAGGGGAATTCTTTTTACGACTCAATCGAATGGTTCGTGTCAATTCGACCGAGAGCGATTCCGTTTTTCGATTTGTCGTAAAAAATCGGGTCGTATAGCTCGACTGGTGAAAAGGAGTCGAGTATTTGACATTTACTAATTTTTTAGAGGTTATATTTCTGTTTTAACTTTTATATTAACGGATTTAAAAAAAATGTTTATTTTAGATATAGTTTTTGTTTTAAAATGTTACCAGTGGTAAGAGACAGGTTATTTCAAGAGGAGGCAAGAATAAGATATTTAATATTGCGTAGGGAAAGGCAAGAACTTTAAAGTCGCCGGGACCCTTTTAATTTACCGGATGTCAGATTTATTGAATTATTTAGATTAAATAAGAAGTAAGTAATAAATTAATAAATTATATACCCATAATACGTCCCCGTAGGGATAGGTATAATATATTCTTTTTACTTTTAGGCTAGTTAAAAATTTAATAGATTGCTAAGTCCCCATTTACCTGATCGAAGATCCCTTAAAAGGAATATCAGTTAAAAACAAAATATTAAAAAGCACTGAGATTTTATGCCACGAACAACATTTTTTGGCCGAAAGTATGAGCAATATTTTTATTTTAATAATAATTTTCAAACTGTTGAATAAATGTAAATATGAGTGAAAACTTCAAATTGGTGGATATTAAACATTATTTAGTGGATAAAAAAATAAATTGATCAGGGGCGTATCTAAAACTATTATTAAATAATATGGGAAACTGTTAAAAACGGTTTGGTAATGCAAAGTATTATTTTATTCGAGGGATGTTTATTCTAGAAATCGTAGTATATTTGATCAGAAATTACTTTTACGAAGAGACGATAAAAAAATCAGATAGTATATAAATAAACATAATAATATGTATTAAAAGAGAATTGAATTATTGTATTGAAATGTTTACAAAAATACATAAAAAATATTTAACTCTTCCAATGATTCTTCGGAATCAGATGAACTATTATGAATTACCAATTCGGAATTATTGCGAATTGAAGTGTTGTCGTCTTGGAGTAATTGAACAGCCTCCGATAAAAAGTTATGTTTATTTTTTATTTTATTTTTTTGTAAACTTATTAATGGGCCTGAAGAGACCAAAAATCTGTTTAACAAATCTTGGTTGGTGTCAATCCGGGATGTTTTCCTTGAAAAATGTTCTCTATAGTGTTTCAGGTCTTTGTTGCGCAATTCCCGCGCTTCTTCTGATAGCAGGCCTATCGGAAGGACTGCATCAGCAATGATTGATGCACCATGTATTAAAACTTTATGCACGCTACTGGGCATATAATAAAAGGATATTTGTTTACCAATAAAGTAGTTGTCCTTCTGCATATTGTTGAAATCTATATTCATTTATGGAAAAACCTGATGACATAACTTGTAGATACACGCGCAGCGCCTTTACATTCTTCGTCAATTTCTAAGATCTTTGCGGTAGCTGCTGGATCGCTAAAGAACCTTCTTCCGGTATTTCCGTCATTGCTTGTTCCGCTGCCACCTGCTTTGACTTTATCTATAATTAACCCCATTTCCGATCTAAATTAAACTTGAATTTTAGTTTGTTTTATTTGGGTTACTCGCCTTTTTTTTTTTTGGAAAATGGGACCCTCTTGTCCGGGTCCGGATGCGGGCTGACCCTGGCCAGCCCTATGGACCCCTATGAACTTGCAGATCGCCTGCAACAAAAAAGAAGAAAACCCCCAAAAAACCCAAAAAATCACAAATATTAATCTACGTTTCGGTGGCAAATCGGCCATGTTATCAAGATTGAAACTAAAACAAAAAATTAAACTAAATTTTAAGAAATTTTAGGTCTGAAAACTTAGGAAATTCTGATAGCTTTTGAATTTTTAATGACGTTTTGTCATAAGTGACATTGTCATTCTATTCAGCTTGACCTCACTTTTTTCTGTCTTTTTTTAATGTTAACTTTGTCGCTGCAATCAGTTCCTCTTGCTCATAATTTGTTGCTAATTCTTGAACTTTTCTTCTCTTTGTTCTTTCACTACTTGAGGAAAATGGTTTTTCTGGTCTTTCTAGTTGATTTGTTGGTGTTTGAATATTCTCCGTTTGGGGGAATAACGTTATGGTACTATCAAGCCACTTGCTATTTTGTTTTAGAAATCTATTCTTGGTTCTATTACTATTTTTGCATAATTGGTCACAAACTTCAAACACTTTCTTTTTTGTAATTTCTTGAAACTTCAGACTTTTAATGTTAAGCATATTGTAAATCTCAGTGCATACTTGGAGATTTTTTTCTTTATTAGTACCATGTTTATCTACCCAAAAATTAAAAATATCTCTCCTTCTGATATTCATATTTCTGCTTGGCAGCACACCCTGTAAAAAAAAAAATATCTAAAAGGATTTTAAACGATTTATTTAAAAACTGGATGGCTTAGTAGTACCGTCTACTTAGTAGTACCTAGCATGTACATACTTATATACTCCTAAATAACAGTGCAATTTTGATAGCTATACCTGACAGATTCTAACACTCTGTATAAATAATTAATTAATTTTAATTAATAATTAATAATTATGTCAAATCGGATTAACATTAACCAAATTCTACTTTTTAATAGACAGTTTTCAGAACGAAAGGAAGAAAAATATCATATAGTTTTGATTAGATGACTTATAGTTTACCAAGCTATATAGGTAAATTATTCCTTTGGAATACATGGGTCCAAAACTCAAAATTTTGCATAGAGCAACTATGGGCAAATTTTCTTTAATAATATTTTTCTACAAGCACCAGGCTATCCCAAAATTAAAAATTAAAAAAACGGAAGATGACGGAAGCAATTTTCTGGTCGTTTAAAAAAAGTTTTTTAAAAATATAACAGGATTTTTACATTTAACCACTCAATAAATTCTACAGGCAACAAGCAAACCAAACCTGAACTAGAAAAATTATTTTTAAAATTCACTTACCTTATTCTTATTATTTTGCATGGTATAAACCTTGCAGAAACTTTAATTACTGTGCACCCACACTTCAAATCCAGGTAAAAAGGCGCTTTTAAATGTATTTTTTGAACTATCCACAAACCTTTACATTCAAAATTTGGAGTGACAGCCGTCAGTGACTCTTCTGTTTAAGTGTTTCGTTTTCTAAGCCTACTAGATAGGTTTCTTTAAGAAAATACTAACTATTGTGAATATATCAGTTATTTTTTTTTAAACCAGTTATGGCCAAAAATGTTATTCAAGGCTGCGTAGGACAAGAATACCTTAGTGCCTTGAGTCAGACATCAATACATAGATGTATCCATCAGGTCACTATTGCTTTAATAAATATTGCATATAATTTTATTGCATTGCCCAGAACACAAAATGAAAGAAACTTAATTAAAACTGAGAAAATGCGAGGCTGTTATTTGAGAATACAGGGCTGTTATTTGGAAAAACAAAGCTGTTATTTGGAAAAACAGTGCTGTTATTTGAAAATGCAGGGCTGTTATTTGAGAATACAGGGCTGTTATTTGGAAAAACAGGGCTTTTATTTGGAAAAACAGGGCTGTTATTTGGAAAAATAGGGCTGTTTTTTGAAAAAACAGGGCTGTTATTTGAAAATACAGGGCTGTTATTTGGAAAAACAGGGCTGTTATTTGGAAAAAAAAGTGCTGTTATTTAAAAAACAGTGCTATTATTTAAAAAAAAAGTGCCGTTATTTAAAAATACAGGGCTGTTATTTAAAAAAACAGAGCTGTTA